>PVJO010034510.1:0-10872 GCA_004026905.1 Hystrix cristata | reverse complement strand
GTGGGGCCGGGGGGTCCTAGAGGCTCCTCAACCCTAAAGGACAAAGGTCCCCCACCCACACACCCATGGAGGGCTCAGAGGAACACAGGTGCTGGCCTCACCCTCAGCCAGTGATAGACTGTGGGCTAAAGGAGGGGGTGCCCCGCAGTGAGCCTTTCTCTGTGGTTCTTTAGGGCAGGGAGGGTGCATCTGTGCCCTGTGTTGGGCCTGCCAGGCCTGGAGGTTCACAGAGGTCCCCTGTCAGGCCTTAGGGTGGCCACGTTGAAGGTCCTTGACCTACCTACTCCTCTCCCACCACGGTAGTCTCTGACCCCCAGAAACCAGATAGCAACCATATTTAGCATTTAGCTGCCACTCATCGCAGATCAGACACTGAAAGATTTTAAGGATATGAAACTCTCAGTAGCTTCTGCCTGCATTTGGCAGGCATGGAGAGACCTGGACCTCACTATTCCCCTGTGGAGACAGGGCCTGACTGTAAACAGCAAGACCCAGCTCTGCATCTAGACTCACTATGGAGGGGGGTGAATTTCTAACACAAACAGCTCATGAGGCCTTCTTCATCCTGTGCTTTCCCTTCTAGGTGGCATACTTGGGCAGATGGGACAAAAGGATTGACCAGTAGCCAGATGGCTGAGAAGTATGGGTAGAGTCCCAGCAGGTTCCCCTTAAATACGAGACTGCAGATCTCTGCTCTGTCGCTTCTGGTGGAGGCCTATTCAGGCCCGCCTGACCATACTTCCTCCATGGCCTCGTTCAGCAGCAGGGAAGGTCCAGACCCCTCCACACCATGTCCCCATGTGTCTGCCCAGCTGTTGATTGTGGCTGCTGTTACTGACTGGTTAAAAGACCAGATGTTGATGGGAACAAGGCCAGCCCTAATTTTCTGACTACACAGTGTCTGCACACTGAGGCCCTTTTCGTATGGTATTTGGCCCCAGACAGAGCCCAGGAGGCGTGTGCCCCTGGAGCACAGCGAAGTGCGTTTGGAGAGCCAGTCTGACAGGGCTCAGAACCTGGAAGCCTGGGGACAGCAGTGTTTTTAGTTTGAATGTCAACTGTGCCCTACTCCTTAGGAATCAGGGCCATAGCTGTGACACAAATCTTCTCCCTACAGAGTAGGGTCAGGATCACCTCTTAGACCCAGCTGCCCACTTTGGTGCTCCCCACACCCACTCCAAGCTCCCAGGAGACACTGAAGCCAGGCTCCCACGCTGAGCTCCAGGGCTGACCGTGCAGGCCTCAGGAGAGGGGGCATCATTTGGGGACAGGTATGTTGTTGCCTAAGCCATCCTTGCCAGGGATCAGAGGTGTGTTTGCATCCCCATCCCTCTTCTATGCCAGCCTGACAGCTGCCCATGTAACCATCAATCCATTCACACCCCTATCAATCCATCTAGCTCTCCGTCTGTCTAATCATCCACTCACTCAGCCACCCACCCACCTATCTACTCACTCACCTACATGTCCACCCACATATCCTTCAACTGATCTCTCCATCCCACACACTCACCTACCTATCACCCATTTACTTGTCCAAGGAAAGTCAGCGGGACACCCACTGCCATATATGCCAGGCCATGTTGGAAGTACTAGAGAGACAGCTGGGGACAGGCAATGACCTTGCTGTCCTTGGAGACCTCATCCTGCCCGGTAAGGAAAGGAGACACTGCACAGCAACCACAGATCAAGCAGGATCGCTCAGAACAGTGTGAGTGCTGTGACGTGATGTGACTCACAGTGACTCTGGGGGCAGGAAACCTAGACGATCTCTCTGAATCCGCAGAGGAGGCATCTGGGCTGAGCCCAGGTGCTGCCAGGAGCCACACGGGGCTGTGAGGACACAAGGAGCTCGATGTACAAAGTGCCTAAACCTGCGCCAACACCAGGCAGGTGCTTTATGAGCACCTGCAGCTGCTGCCTTTATTAGCATCACTGTCATTGCCATTGTCATTCTCTAAAGGAGGGCTTTCCTCTCTAGACCCCCCAGTGGCCAGTCTGCCACCACTCTCAGACCCAAGAGAAGGGTGGCCACCGTAAGAAGGGCACTATTAACAGGAGTGGTGACAGTGGACATCGTTGTTTTGTTTTAGAGGAAAAGCTTTCGGTTTTTGCCCATTTAATATAATGTTGGTAGTAGGTTTGTTTTAAATAGCTTTTATCAGTTTCAAATAAGGTCCTTCTGTACGCATTATTTTTTCAGTGTTTTTAAAATGAAAAGATGCTGGATTTTGTCAAAGGCTTTTTATGTATCTATTGAGATAATCATGTAATTTTTGTTCTTGCTTCTGTTTATGTGATATATTAATTGATTTATTTGCATATGTTGAACCATCCTTGCATTCCTGGGACGAAGCCTCCCCGGTCATGATGTATGATCTTTTTGACGATTCATTGCATTCTGTTTGCCAGTATCTTGTTGAGGACTTTTGCATCTATATTCATTAAAGAGATTGCTCTATAGTTGTCTTTTTCTGGCTAGATTCTTCTCTGGTTTGGGAATCAGGGTAATGATAGCTATCCGGAATAACTTTGGATTATTTCTTCCCTTTCAATTTCATTAAAAATCTCGAGGAGTATTGGCACTAGAATTTCCCTGAAGTTTTTATAGAATTCAGCAGTGAACCCATCCAGACCTGGGCTTTTCTTCACTGCTTCAATTTCATTGCCTCTTACTGAATTATTCAAGGTTTTCAAATCTCAGTTCAATTATGGTACTTAATACGTATCTAGGAATCTTGTCAATTTCTTCTGAATTCTTCAACCTATTGGCATACAGGTTTGTGAAGTAGTTGTTAATAATCTTGATTTTGGAAGTCTGTTTTAATTGACCTTTTTCATTTCTAAGGGCATTGATTTGGGTCTTTTCTTTCCCTTTTCTGGTAAGATTGGCTAAGAGTTTGTTGGTTTTGTTTATCCTTTCATAGAATCAACTCTTCAACTCATTGATTCTTTGAAATTTTTTGGTCTCAATTTCTTTGATTTCTGCTCTGATGGTTATAATTTTCTCCCTTTTACTAGCTTTTGGATTGGATTGTTCTTTTTCTAGGACCTTGAGGTGAATCATTAGGTTGTTTATTTGGGTTTCTCTGTTTTGGGGATGTGTTCGTAGCATTCACAATTATAAATTTCCCTCATAGGACTGCTTTCATCATATCCCATAAGTTCTGGAGTGTCGTACTGGCAATATCATTTACCTCTTTTCCTTTATCTTTTCCTTGATTTCTTCTGTAACCCACTGATTATTTAAGAGTGTATTGTTTTATTTCCATGAATTTGCATAATTTCTGTGTTTTCCTTTGCCACTGCTTTCTACTTTTATCACAGTTTGTATCTGAAAATATGCAGAGTATAATTTCAATTCTTTTTCATTTACTTCAGCTTGCTTTGTTGGCTAGTAAGCAGTCTTCTTTGGAGAAAATTTTGTGTGCTGCTGAGAAGAATGTGTATTCTACAGTTATTGGTTGGAACACTGTGTAGTTATTTATTAAGTCCATTTTTTGAAGGTTTAGTTGAACTCTTATATTTCTTTGCTGATTACTTTCTCTAGTTCATCTGTATATTTGTGATAGTGTGGTATTGAAGTCCCTCACTATAATTGTGTTTATGTTTATCTGATCTTTTAAGTCCAGCAGTACTCGTGTTATGAAGTTGGATATGCCATCGTTTTGTCCATGTTTGTCAATAATTGTTATTTTTCTGTTGGATTGTTCCCTTATCCAATATGTAGTGATCTTCTTTGCCTCTTTTGATTAGTTTTGGCTTGAAGTCCACTTTGTCTTCCTACAGGGTAGCTATACTTTCTATTTTTTAGGTTCCTGTTGCACAGAATATTGTTTTGCATCCTTTGATTTTTAGTCTATGAATTTCTTTTTGGATTAAATGTGTTTATTGCACATAGCATACCACTGGATTTTGTTTCTTGGTGCATTCTACCTATCTGTGCCTTTTGGTTGGGGAACTAAGACCGTTCATACTGAGTCACAGTCATTGTTGACAGGTATTGACTTATTCCTGTCTTGCCTTACTTTCCTGTTGCTGATTCCCCATCTTTCCACTTAATGGCTCACTCTGCCTGGTATATTCATTCCATGAGAACTTCTGTCATTGTCAGCTTCACTCTTTTTCTATGATGTCCTTGAAAATATTTTGAAGTGCTTGTTCGGCGTATATGAGTTTCTTCGGGGGCTCGTTGTCATAAAAATATCTTAATTCTCCTTCAATTTTGAAAGATAGTTTTACAGGATAGTTAAGCCTAGGATGGAAATTGTTTTCTGTAGGCTTGATGCAGTTCTCTACAAGCTCTCCTGGCCTTTAAGGTTTGTGGTGATAAGTCTTCTCTAATTTTAATAGGTTTACCTTTGTAAGTGATTCTTTGCTTTTTTCTAAAAGCCTGTGTGTGTGTGTGTGTGTGTGTGTGTGTGTGTGTGTGTGTGTGTGTAAGACTTTGGCTGTGATGTGTCTTGGAGAGGGTCTTTTCTGATGGTGGTTATTTGGGTTTTTATGCCTCGCTTAACTGTGTATTAAATTCTTTTCCTTTATTTGGAAAGTTTTCTGCTATTATTTTGGTAAACAGGTTTTTTATGTCAATTGTGCTATCTTGTGATTTTTCAGTAATTCCAATAAGTCTTAGATTAGTTTTCTTTGTGGCATCTAGGAGCTGTTGGATCCATTTTTCATGTTCATAGGGTATCCCTCATTAATTGGTCACAACAACAGCCCTGTCTTCTAGATCTGATATGCCATCCTCACACTGGACACCTCTCCCACCTATACTTTTAATCTTCTGAATTTCTATTTGGATCCTTTTAACAGATTCTAATTCTTTTCAATGCCGGTCATTCATGTTTTGTTTAGCTCTGCTAGCTTTTTATTAATGTCTTCTTTAGATTTTCCTATCCTTTTGTTTATTCGGACCAATATCTGTTTACTCATATCTAATGTGAGCTTGCCAAATGCCTTATCAACCTGTTTTATTATCTCCTCTGGTATCTTTTTTTTAATAATTTGGCTGTGCAGTTTTTGATTTCATCCTCTTCAATGCCCCATGGATCAGCTTTGGGGGAGTTGGGAGTTTTTGGAGAAATTGTGTTGCCTTATCTTTTCATGTCTTTGTTTAGGGTGTGTGTGTGTGCGCGCACGTGCGTGTGTGTGTGTGTGTGTGTCTGTGTCTTGTCTGTGTCTGTGTCTCTCTGTCTGTGTGTGTGTGTGTGTATTGAGGCCTGCAAGTTGATTATGGTGGGAAGTTTTATTGCTATATGGAGACCTCTTTGTTTAATGTCTAATTCTCAGTGATGCCCTCTGGGCATAGTTAACTATTGGCCTTTGCCTCTGTCCCAGTATCCAACAACTTTGTTTACTTGGGGGTGAAGTTTGCAGTGTAGTGGGCCCTGTACTCAGTTCTCCAGATATGGTCAGTGGTGTCGTTAACGGCAATCCAGATACTGGCATCCTGAGAAAACCAATTAATTGCAACAACTATGCCAACTTAACTGTAGTAATAAAATCAGCAGCAACAATAGAGTCTAACTGTACATTGACAACCTTGAGGACCAATAATGTACCACTTTTAGCCATAGAATAGAGAGCTGTAATTATAGTATGAACATTAAGACAAACCAAATATTTACTTACCATTAAACTACTAGATGGAGCAACTCTACTCTACTAGACAGGACAACTTTACCTCCACTAGCAATGGAACAGTTATTCAACAGTAATAGCATAAAATTCATGAGCCATCTAGAGATCTATAAAGCTTAAGAGTTATACTAGGAGAGGTGGGGGAATTTGGGAATGAGAGAATGAGAAAAATAAAATTTGAAAAATCAATGTGATATGAAGGGGAGAAAAAAATGAGATGGGGCTCCTACTGCTGAGTAAAAGAACACTAACAGTATTAGAAAACAGTTTCGGGAAAGAAAAAACAAGAAAAAGAAGGGGTTGGGATTTAGCTCCGTGGTAGAGCACTTGCCTAGCAAGAGCAAGACCCTGAGTTCAATCCCCAGTGCCAAAGAAAGAAAAAGAAAAAGAAGAAAAAATGTAAACAGAGACCAAATTACAGGAAATAAAAGAAAGATAAGAAGGCAGAGAAAAGAAAACTTGAAAGGGGAAAACAGGAAACAAAAGGGAAAAAACTAAAGAGAAAAAAGGGAGAAAAACCCTCAAATCTCCAAAAATACCAAAGAAGGGAAAAGAAAAATAATTAAAAATAGACAAATTAAACAAAGATTGAATCGAGGCAAAAATTCCTCTGTGTTTTTGAAGGAATGATTTCTTTCGAGGATCTGTAGTCTTAGAAAGTAGTGAAAGTTTTCTCCATCTGGCTTCAGGGTGTGTGACTTTGTGAGTTGCACGCCCCATATCAAAGTCCACTCTGTCCATTCACCCCAGACTGTGGGAACTGTCCAAGCTTAGGCATGTCTTTTCTGATGTTGTTAGATGGGAAAAGTGATTAGCCCTCTGGTCGCTGCTGGATGCAGGTTGTGGGACAGCAGTTCAAGCGGACTGTTTGCCTTTAAGAGCAACATTCACAGAGTCATTTGGACAATGTCGTTTGAGACTGTGATAGCAGACAATAATCTGAGCTGGCCTCCTGACCTAAGACATTTGCAGATGGGAGGGTGGCCAGTTCGGTGCACATGACTTCCTTAAAGTAAAAGTCAAAAATACACAAGTGGACACAAGCATCCACTGCCACTCTTTTTCCTGGCAGAGCCACATTCCTCCACACTGCTCAGCTATGGGGTTCACGTGGAGCCATCTCTGCTCTGACACACCTTGCCAAGCCTTGGGCAGTAACAGAATTGGTGCCTTTGAACTTGATGGCCTTTGGTTCAAATACAGGCATCAATCTTAGCAAGAGTTGATCTTGGAATTTTTAAGTCAACAGGCGCATGTGTGCACGCATGTGCGTGTGAGTGTGTGTGTGATGTGTGCTTGTTTTCTTTTCCACCTTTCAGATTGAGCAGACTATAGAGCACAGCTGGTTGGTAGCTGGTTGGTGCCATGTTAGGGAAGAATGGGGGCCACATAGCAGCAGCAGAGCCAGGACATACAGGCTCCAGAAAGAGCCATCTATGCGCCGAGATCTGCCCATTGGCACTCATGATTCTTTTCTCAAATGACTTGTGACTCATTCGGAGACAGGGAGAGATGAAAAATACACAAATCAGATGTATGGAGAGAAGCAGTAACCATAAATCTCAAGTTTCTGATGCCTTCCAGTCCCCCATAAAGCTTGGCTTGCCCCACAGGTCCAAAGAAAGTCATTCTGGCACTTGGGTTAATTCTCTTCTGTCAACTTACAACCAAAATGAGTGTTGTTTGCTAGACCGGAAACAGGTCCCAGTGAAGCAACTCTGTTTCTGCAGGGTAGAGAGGCCTGGAGTGCAAACCCCCCACCCTGACTGTCATAGCACTCAGAAGGAACCCTAAGGTTCTGTGAGCACACTTTGAAAACCCCTAGGTCCTTCTGCATCTCAGGAGGAGACTGGTTTCCAGGGCTGACCGCTCCCAGCTCAGAGGCATGCTTCTAAAGACAAGCATCTGAGGTCTTGTTGCACCCTCCTGAGTTTGTTGGGGTATCAGACTGGACGGCACTCATATAATTTCCCTCAGCAGCTCCCATAAAGCTTGGCTTGCTCCCATAATCATGACTATCCTTCCTCCAGTGGTACCATATGTATTGTCTGAGTGGCTCCAGGAGATGGAGAGAGGCCCCAACACCATCTGAGTCACTTACGTTTCCCCCAGCACCTGGGGGAAGGGGGAGCTGAGACTTGGATGCCCATTTCACAGGGAGGGATAAGCACACTGGGCTCACAGTTGACAAACTGATGCAGGCAGTGACGACTCTGAATACACGCATCAACGCAGGGTTGGAGGACCATCCATCCTGTCCTTCATCTGTCCATTCATCAGTGAGTTATGATTTAGTGAAAGCATTCTTTTTTATTTTTATTTTAAAAGATGGAGTCTGGCTATGATGCCCAGGCTGGACTCATACTCCTGGGTTCAAGTGATCTTCCTGCCTCAGCCTCCTGAGCAGCTGGGACCACAGGTGTGTGCCGCTGTGCCCAGCAGAGCAGGGGCTCTCAGCCCGAGGTGTGCACCAGAGCAGGTTGCTGGGCCTCGCCCCAGAGTTGCTGCCTCAGTGGGTCTGGGTGGGCCTGGGAGTCTGCATGGCTGATGGGTCCCCAGGAAATGCTCCTGCTATATGCAAGGCTCTTTTCTAGACTCCACATATATAAAGTGAAAATGTGAAACAAAAATCTCTCACCTGCCTTTATTTGATTTATTAAACAAAGTTAAAAGTCAAGTGCCAGCCCTACAGGAACATTTTTAAAAGATACATGACAATGTAAGTCTCCCTTGTTAACCAGTGATGTGTACCACTGTGGCTACATAATGGGTGTGCCCTGTTCGTTGAATGGGTGAACCAACAGGGCTTATTTTGTTGCACCACGATCGAACCTGAGGTCCCTGAGTCCTCGCCTTCCCTCAAATTGTTTTCGAAAGAGAGCAACCTCATGAAACTAAACCAGGGCGACTTCCCTACTGACTTCCGGGGAGGCGGCTCGGCTCCCTTTGTCCCCCTCCATCCCCTTCCCTCTACTCCCCAGCTGAGCCCTGGTCTGAAGCTCAGTTGAAGAGAACAGTCAGCAGGGGCTGGGGTATGGCAGGCCGTTCTCCAGCTCCCTCACCAGGAGGGTCCAGAGTCTGGACAGGACCTGAAGGACCGGAAAGGGGCTCATCATTCCCTGAGTGACACATTCATTATCTGCCCCGAGGCTGCTGAGGATGAGTAAAGCAGTGAGCCACCCTGAAGAGGTGGGGTCAGTCCTGGGCGGCCTGCACTGCCACCTGTTGGTCAGTCTCCTGTCCCAGCCCAGCGAGTACTGGAGGGGGCTGAGGGACACTGGAGGGAATTAAGCTGTAGACAATCACCCAAAGGGTCAGGAGTTTGGGGGCGCCCCCAGCCTGGCAGGCACAAAGGGAAGCACAGGAGCACGTGGACCCGGTCCCTTCTCTCTGTTTCAGGCTACGGGCCTGAGTTTGCCAATATCGGGATTCTAGGAGGTCACAGCGGCACTAGGCAAGTGAGTGACAGCTGTCTTTGTCCCCATCCCTTTCCCCACACAGGGCCGCCACAGTTTGGGTAAGTGGCCCCCAGGGCCCCATCCATCAAAGGCCTGCTCCCTTTCTGGGAGGTGGAACCCCGAGGAGGCAGGCTCAGTGGAGGAGCTAGGTTGTGGGGCTGTGCCTTGAAGGGGACTGAGACCCTGATCCTCTTCTTCTTTTGCTTCCTGACCCTGAGGTGAGTGATTTTTCTCAGCCAAGGGCTCCCTGCCATTGTCATCCGGCACCAGCATCACAGGCCCAAAGCCACAAGTCCACGCAATTTGGACCGTAACCTACAGAACTGTGAGCTAAAAACGACTTTTCTCTTATAAGTCTATTATCTCAGGTATTTTGTTCTAGTGACAGAATGATGACTAATACAGAGGATGAAACTCACTCCAGGGAGGAGAGGAGCAGGGGAGAGTGTGACATGTCTTCCATCAAGGAGTCAGGAGCCATGTCAGTGGTCGAGAAGGGCAGAGGTTTGGGTCACACCCATATCTTAAAATTTTAGCACTGCTCTGAGCTTTCTACCACCTGAAAGTTGACAGAAATATCTGAGATCTTTCCAAAGTTATTAAGGGTTCAGTTTTAAAGATAAAATAGAACTAGAGGAGGAAAAGCATGTACCATGTTTGTTACTTTCTGTTAGATTCTCTGTCTGATCATTCAACCTGTTATATGCAAGGTAGAGCATGGATAATTATCCTTAATATACAAAGAGCTCCTAATATCCAAGAAGAAAAAGAGGACCAAAGAGAGGGAAGTTAGCAAAGATGTTACAAGTAATTCAAAGAAGAAAGACAAATGGGCCAGTTAACACATGAGAAGCTGCTCCATGTCACTAAAAATTTTCAAACTGAAGAGTCAAACAAAACATGGATGAAATATTGCTGTGTACTATGGGGTAAGCCAAGGTTGGGGGTGAGCTAAACCTTCTCTCAAATGCCAGCTCCACACTTTACTCCACGGCATAATTGCCCAGCCTCTGTTTGCCCAAATGTAAAATGGACAGCCACCTGCCCGCTGGAAAGCTGCCCTTTCACCAATGTATATTGGAGCCTTACTGCTGTCTGCTGTCTTTATTTATAGATTCCACATCAAAAGTATTTGAAAGAATGTATGTCTGGACTAAAAGTGTGCAGATGGTTTTGTTACCATCATTCCCTCAACAATACAGTATAAACATATACGTAATAATTGTTCATATTACGTATGAACGTAATATGTATGTTCATACAAACAATCTTTTGGGGGGGGTTGAGATAGGATTTCACTGTTCAGGCTTGTCTTAAAATAGGTAGCCCTGGTCTCCAACTCAGGGCAATCCACCTGCCTCTGCTTCCCAAGTAATGAGATAACAGACATGTGCCACCATATACAGCTTATTATAAACAATTTGAGATGCTTTAAAGTAGACAGAGGGTGTGGGTGATATCACACCATTTCCTACAAGGGACTTGAGCATCTGCAGGTTTTGGTATCCACCAGGGTCCTGGAACCAGTCCCCCAAGGACATCGTTGACAACTGGCCTGTGTCAGGTACCAGGGAGACGTCAGCAAACAAGACAGCCCACACCCTCGGGAGGCCTCCATCCTACAGGGGTGAGGGACCATCACAGACAGTGACAGGGAGTTAACAGAGTGAGCCGAGTGTTAGGAGGGAGAACTGGGCGCTGTGGGAAGCGCCTGTTTCAGATACACAATTGGCAGACAGACCAGTGAGGACAAAGGTCCAACGGAGGCTGG
>PVJO010034509.1:0-10885 GCA_004026905.1 Hystrix cristata | reverse complement strand
TCACTGAGCTAAATCCCCAGCCCCCTTTTTATTTTTTTAAAATTTTGTTGAAAAGAGAGAACTAGATAGGGAAAAGGGGGATAAAGAAGAAGGTTAAAAGAAAAGTAAGATGAAAGGGGAAAAAATGGTAAAGTGTAGCTACACTTGTTGCAAATAGGGAGGGGTGGATGAATGGAAGGGGGGAGGGGAAGAGGGGGGGAAGAGGGGGGAACCAAGATGTATCATGTACAGGTACAAAATAACCATGTTGATTATGGACATTATGTATACAATGTACCAATACGTGTTCTTGGTAAAAATAATAAAAAAATTAAAAAAAAATAAAATTTTGTTGAGACAGGGTCTCACTATATACTGTAGTTGAAGTTGGCCTTCAATTCACTCTGTAGCTGAGGCTCGCTTTGAGCTTGCAGTGATTCTTCTGTCTCAGCCTCCTGAATGCTGGTATTGCAGGTGTGAGCCATCATGACTGGCCCTTTCTATTTTTTTATTTTGAGATAGGCTGGCCTTGAACTTGTAATCCTTTTGCCTCGGCCCCCAAGTAGCTACAATTAGAGGCTTCCACCACTGTACTTGGCTTTATATTTTTATTTTTCTATTTCTTCTTCGTTTTCTTTTCTGTGAATGTGCCACAGGATTTTGTATAGAGCTTCTGTTGTCTGTCTTTACATATTGTAGTTTTTTTGATTCATAGAGGACATGTGTCAGCTTTCTATGGCTGGGACAAAATACCTGAAATTATTAACTTTTAGGGAAGAAAGATTTTATTTTGGCTCACACTTTCAGAGATTTTATTCCACAGTTGACTGGGTCCATTGCTTTTGGGTCTGTGGTATGGGAGACCATCATGACAGGAAATGACTAGCAAACAAAAACTGCTTACCTCGTGCTGGCCAAGAGGAAGGAAAGAAAGAAAGGACCCTGCAAGGGGACATGCCCAGTGACTAACCTTCTTCCAAATAGGCCCCACCTCCTAACATTTCTGACAGCTCCCTGTAGCGCCATCACCAGGGGACCAACCCTTCAGTACATGCACTTTTGAGAGACATTTAAGATCCAAACCATGACAAGGGTGTTTTTTAGCAGAAGAAAGCTAAAAACATAAATTACAGGCCTTGTAATGAAATATATAGTAGTGCTAATGGCTAGTTTTTCTATACATGCTGAAGTCATACTCCTTTCTCTTAGGTTTGTTTTTTTTTTAAATGATTAATTTTCAGTTAAAATACGCATACTTTTATATTGAGAACTTTACTAACTTTTCAGACAGTAAATGATTTCAAAGATCTGCCATAAGATGTTGATACATTTAGATAGTTTTTAGATCACTGTTTTTAAGTTTTTTCATTCATTCATTGATTTATTGGTGCTGGGAAAATGAAGTCAGGGCCTCACCATGTCCAAGCACATATTCTGCTGCTGAGCTACACCCCTGGCACCAAGATCATTGTTCCTTAAATAATCATTATGTAAGCACATTTGTAGAACAGTATTTTGTTACTTACTTAAAGAAATTTTAAATGGGATAAGAGATTTTAAAATTAGAGGGAGAATGGTGACCTAATTATTTCCATAAATGATCAAGAGGCTGTTGAGGACAGGAATTACATTTGATGCTTTCCTGTGTCCACCACAGTACCAGCACGATTCTGCTTTTGTAAATGCTTCTTGTGCTCAGCAAGATCTGCTAGTTTGCACTGCATCTTATTACTGTTTGCTCACAGCATATAATTCAGGAGCTGTTTTTATATTTGCAGAATTGTGTGACCATTACCACCATTTTAGAACATTATAACCCTGAAAAGAAACCCCTAAGAAACCCCATCCATGCTAGCTCTAGGCAACCACTAATCTTTCTGTTTCATAGATTTGCTTATTCTAGACTTTTCATACAGAGTCATGTGATATGTGACTCTGTGACAGGCTTCTTTCACTTAGCATTGTGTTTTTAAGGTTCATTCATACTATAGCATGGATCAGTACTTCATCTTATTACTAAATAATTTATTGTATGCAAAACTATATTTTATTGGCACATAATATTCCAGTTGTATAGAAACCATATTTGTAAACAAAATGAAACCATTTGTTTTGGTTTTTATTGTTTAGACTGGATCTCTCTGTGTATTCCAGGCTGGCCTTGAATTTGAGATCTTCCTATCTCAGCCTCCCAAATGCTGGGATTGCAGGCATGCACCACCATACCTGGTTTAACCAAACCACATTTCTATATCTTTTTATCACTTGATGGACATTTGGATTGTTTCCATTTTCGATTGTTATGAACAATGCTCCTATGAACGTTAATGTACAAGTTTTTCCATATATATGTTTTTCATTTCTTTTAAGGTATGTACCTTGGAGTGGAATTACTGGTCTCATGATAAGCTCTTGTTTAACTTTTTAAGAAACTGCCAGTTTTCCAAAGCAGCTTGTTATGGTTTAAAGTGATACCCCAGAACTCAGATGATAAAGGCTTGGCTGTCAGTTGGGCTTTTTGAGAAGTGATTGGGTCATAAAGATGCTAACATCATGTCATGAAGTGGATCCATCTGTTGGTGAGATTATACTTTGATGACACTGGGAGATAATGAAAACATGAGATGGGACATAATTGAAGAGAATGGGTCATGCTGGTATGACCTTGGGGACTATATTTGGTCCCTGTTGTTACCCCTACCCCCACACCCCTACCCATGGCATTCTGGCTGTCTATGAGGTGAGCAGCCTTCTTCTGCCATGCCTTTTTTTTTTTTTTTTTTTTTTTTTTGCTAGAGGTTCACTATGTAGTTCAGGCTGGTCTTGAACTCACTGTGAAACCCAGGTTGGCCTTGAACTCACAGTGATCCTCTTGCCTCAGCCTCTCAAGTGCTGGGATTGCAGATATGCAACTGCTGTGCCTTTCTGCCATGATGTTGTTACAGGCTTAATAGCAGTGGAGGAGCATACCATGGACTGAAACCTATGAAACTGTGAACCAAAATTACTTTCCTAGGTATTTTGTCACAACAAAGAAAAGCCAGCACAAAGCTCCCTCATTTTGAATTCCCACCAACAGTGCATGAGTGTTAAAAATTCCTTCATATTATTGTCAACATTTGAAATTACCTTTTTTATTATATGATGTGGATCTTGAGTGAATTATGTGGTTTTAATAAGACCCTTGGTTTTATTTTTATATTACTTGCAACTTCAATGGAGCATCCAGGTAGTGTGACTATGTTGTCAGCTGTCATAGAAACATGCAAGGTTTCTATGACAATAGACAGTTAAAGGATATCTCATTTATGTTGAGCTTGATTGTTCTCTGGAAATGGATGTTGTTAAAGTATGTGATTAGGATTTGTTATGACTGAAATATAATGAAAAATCATTATGTATTAATTTAGGATTTTCTTGGTAGTATATTGTGATTTTTTTGTTTGTTTAGTACTACACAAAGTTACTTATTTAAAATCCTCTCACCTTTGGTTGAAATAAAGTGGGAATAAGAAGTGGACTTCATGAGGCTGGGGATTTAGCTCAGTGACTAGAGTGTTTGCCTTGCAAAAGCAAGGCGCTGAGTTCAATCCCCGGCACCAAAAAAAAGAAGTGGACTTCATCATGTGTCAAAGCTACCTAAGCATGTTTGCCGCTGTTATTACTGGGGTTAAGCCAGGTGATTCATTTGAAAGTTTCTTGTGATTTTCTAGGTAAGTTAGCTTTGCTTAATATCAAGGTATAAGAGTTGGTTATCATTAAAGAGCTTCCCGGTTTGGCTTGCAGTTATAAAAATTGTATTGGAATAGTGCAAGAATAAATTGTAATAATTCTGCCAATTTTTAAAAACAGATCACATACTTTTTATGAGTACATATTTATGATACACAATAACTACATTTATTGTGAGACATTGGTATATTACATACCTATCACATCTTTGCTGCCAGTTTTTAAATAATTCATTTTCTTTTTAATTTTTTTTTTCTTGAATGAGTTGTTACTGAGAACAGCTTTACAAGTTAAAGGGGCATAGTTTTCTCTCCATAATTGGGAACATTCTGCAAATATTGTAGAGATTTGTTGAGTGTGTCTATTCCAATTATATGTCTGACATCAGGGTGTGTTTAGGGAGCTGCTATGAGATGAACCTGAGCTGAAACTCCTTTGATCACATGATTTTAACACACACACACGCACACACACACACACACCCCATGTGTGTGTGTCTGTGTGGTGCTGGGGATTGAACTCAGGGCTGTGTGAATACTAAGCATGCTTTCTATCTTTCTATCACTAGTTTACATAACATACTCTATAATCCCCTATTCTGGCTAGTGGACTACAGTGATATTTTGGGTCTTCTGGAATTAGTGCCACATCAGAGCCAGTGTCTAGTAATCCTTTTTCTCAGTACACAGCCACTGTGATAGAAGGCCATAGGTCCTGTGGGAAAATCTGGGAGAAAGATTAACAGTATACATTTTTGGCGGTGCAGCAAGGCTCTTTCTCAAGGGGAGCTGGCCTGCCCTTCATTTAGTAGGTTTTTACTCTGTAATCTAACTCAAATCTGGAAATTAATTGAGGGGCTATGACTCTCTTTTTTAATGATTCAGGCTAGATTTTCTTTCATTTGACCTAGAGCTCTTGTGTTTAGTCACACTGAGAGTTTAGTAGACTTCCCATGTATTTCAGTTACAGGAGCTTCGATGAACAAGCTGGTGCCATGGGTCTCTGAGCATCAGACTATTCTGATTACTGTTTTGACTGCACTATGGTATGGAAAGGTAGTAGTGCTGCTGTTGCTTGAGCTAAAGTGTAGAGACCCTTGGTTTTATTTTTATATTAGTTGCAACTTTAATGGGGCATCCAGGTAGTTTGACTATGTTGTCAACTGTCAGTGTCACACCTCATCAAGCCTAACTTTTGTCCTGTCCTTGACTCTCAGTCCCTTTTAAACTGCCATTTTAATCCAAGGAGGAAATGAAGACGTCAGCAGATAGTGACATTAAACTTGTACAGGAGTGAAACATTAACCTTTGGCCCATTCCTTTACAAGTTTTTTTGTTTGTTTGTTTTGTTTAGTTTTATATGGGCTTCCTTCATGCGCTAAAAAAGGGATAGTGTCAACATTGGTATCTTAACCTCAGTTTTCATGGGTTTGTAATTTATTTGTAAAATCATCTTTAGGCTTGTAACTGAAATAGTTTGTTATGGCCTAAACTGCATTTTGAGCATACATACTAGAAACATGTTTCACTTTTTTTTTGCGATCTCGACTTTTTTTTTTTTAAGCAAGAAACTTGATTGTTGTCCATTTGGCTTTTTCTTTTAAAAAAAAATCATTAGTAGCAAGAGACAAGGTAGACAGTTTAAATGCTGATATAGAAAAGGGCGATTTAGCTGGGCACAGTGGTACACACCTATTACCCCAGCTACACAGGAAGCTGCAGCAAGAGGATCACAATTCTAGGTCAGCCTGTGCAACTTAGTGAGACCTTGTCTCCAAATTTAGAAAAAAGTAAACAGAAAAGGCCAGAGGTGTAGCTCATGGTAGAACCCTTGCCCAGGATCTGTGAGGCCATAGGTTCCATCCCCAGTACTGCCAAGGGACGAAAAGAAAGAAGGAAGAAAGAGTCCTTAGCAAATGGCCACAGGAAATAATTAATTTACTTTGTTTCAAGTAATTTATTGTAGGAATGCCAGACAAGTTTGGTGTTGAAGAATTCATTATCTATCTACAGTCAGTGTTATGGTTTGGATGTATTCCCTTTAGAATTTAGGTGCTGCCAGCGTAACGGTATTAAGAAGTGAGACTTTTAAGAGGTCATTGGGTCAAGAGGGCTCCTCCCCTCATTAATGGAATTAGTTGTTTTATAAAAGAACTTGACAGGATTTGGTTCTTTTTTGCTCTTCTGCTGTGTGAAGACACAGTGTTCCTTCTTACCCTCATTTTCCACCATGTGATGACGTAGGGTCCTCTCCTCCAGAGGACACAGTGTTCAAGGAACTGTCTTGGAAGCAGACCCTCATCAGGCACTTCACCTACCAGTGCCTTGATCTTGTACTCTGCAATTTCAGGTTTTGTGCTATAGCAGTATGTATGGACTAAGTCAGTAAAGTTGAATGGTTAAGAACACATATTTTGAACCAGATCTCCTTGGTCCAGATCCTGGCTTTGCTTCATAAAAGCTATGTGATTTTTGGTTCCCTCATCTGTAAGAGAATGAGAGCAGCTACTTCATGAGATTGTGCATTAGTTTGTCAGAGCTGCCATCACAAGTACCACAGATTAGGTGGCCTAAGTAACAAATTTATTTTCTCACAGTTCTGGAGGATGGAGGTCCAAGATCAAGGTACCAATCCAGGTTGGATTTCTTCTGAAGCCTCTCTTTAGTTTGCTGCCTTCTTACTGTGTCCTCATTTGGCCACTGTGTATGTACCTGTCTGATCGCCCCATCTCTATCTCTGTCTCTGTCTCCCTCCCTCTCCCCTCTGCTGTCTGTCTGTCTCTCTGTCTCCCTCTCTCCCTCTCTCCCCCACCATCTCCCCCCCACATCCTCTTCTTTTTCCTTCTGGTATCAAGGATTGAACACAGGGCCTTCACCTTGAGCTATATCCCCAGCCCTATTTATTTGTTCATTTAGGTGCTGGGGATTGAACTCAGGGCCTTACACTTGCTGGGCAAGTGCTCTACCACTTGAGCTAAACTTCCAACCCATCCAGCCCTTTTTAAATTTCGAGAGGGAATCTCTCGCTAAGTTGTCCAGGCTGGGCTTGTACTTGTGATCCTCATGCCTCAGCCTTACAGAGTGTGGGACTATAGATGTGTGACACCTGGCTTGGTAACCTCTTACAAAGACACTAGTCATTAGACATTAGACATTAGACAGTAGTTATCAGATGGATTACAGCGCACCTGAATGACCCCTTTTTAATTTAATTACCTCTTTAAATTCCTGTGTTCAAGTACATTCTGAGACACCTGGGGATTAGGGCTTCAACACATGAATTTTGGAAGGATGTAGTTCAGCTCATAAGAGGTTATTAAGAGGATTAAATGTGCTAATATACTTGACCTGTGCAGCCTAATGCTTGGTTCTCATTATTATCACTTTTCAATTGCAAGTAAATAAATAATACATAGAAAACTAAAAACTTTATTTCAAAATAATTATAGATTCATGGGAAGTTGCACAAAAAATGTACCGGGAGGTTCCATCCATGTACTTTTCACCTTTCCTTTAGTGTGGGAATCTTCCGTAATTATAGTACAATATTAAAACCAGGAAATTGATGTTGATACAATAAATAACTTTTTTGTTGTTTTATTTTGCCATTTTGGGGTTGAACCCAATACCTTGTGCGTACAAAGCACTCATTCTACCACTGAGCTACATACCCCAGCCCAATACATAGCTTTTATTCCGATTACAAATTATATATGCATCATTTTTGTGTAGGTGTGTGTATGTGCACTGGCATGTACATTCAACAGTTTTGTCACTTGTAGCTCCTTCTAACCATCACCACAATCAAATTGCAGAACTACTCAACACCACAGGCTATTATTTCCTGCTGCTACTTAGTAAACACACCCATTCCCTTTCCCTTAAAACCCTAATCCCCGACAAGTAATGTTTTTTTCTCTATAATTTCATTATTTCAACAATGTTATATAGGGCCTAGGGATTTAGCTCAGTGACTAGGCCCAGAGTTTGATCCCCAGCACCAAAAAAAACAAAACAAAATGAAACAATGGTATATAACTGAGTTGTGCAATCTTTTTTCTTTCTTTTTTTCTTTTTTGCATTACTGGGGATTGAACCCAGGGTCTTCCCACTGAACTAGCCTCCTTTTTAATTTTTTGTTTTCAGGCAGGGTCTCACTAAATTGCTGTATTGCTCAGATGGCCTTGAACCTTGCCTCAGCCTTCCGGAGTGATGGGATCACAGGGATGTACCAACACTCCTGGCTTTTTGTTTTGTTTTGAGACAGTCTCACTGTGTAGGCCAAACTGGTCTCAAACTCTTGCATTCCACGGCATAGCCTTCTGATGCTGAGATTACAGGCATGAGCCACCACACCCAGCTGGTATATAACCTTTTGCAATTGACTTTTTTTTTTTTTTTCCCAATGCTGAGGATGAAACCCAAGACCTTTTGCATGGACTGGGAAGTAGGTAGTTCTGATTTCTGTTTCTGGCCTTGATTCCTTGATTCCTTTCTGCACATTTTGGTAGACCATTTGATGTCTCATTGTCAGAATCATCATCTTTATTGTCACAATATTTTAAGTCTGTCTCATAGAATAGACACTGTAACAATGATCAGAAAAAATTCCATTGAGTCCATTTGTAATTCTCCTTATTCCAGAAGAGTCTGAACAACAGAGAAGGGCATAAAGTCTTTTTCTTGTTTTAGGATACTCATTCATATCTTTTCAATTTGATATACGTAATACTGCAGTGAGGAAAAAAAAGCTTCCACAGATGGTTAAAAAAAACCCTTGTTTTTACTGATGAAGATACAGACTAAGTGAAAGTCAAATAAGTGGCCAAAGCAGGGATACATGTTTTATGATTCCTAGGCATTGAATAACTAAATGTGAGTAAATCTTCATTGCTAAGCACTGCCACCAGCAAGTTGCATCTTGTTTCCACTTCTTACTCCTAGTTCTTAGTCACCAATTGGAAGGAGGGGAAGATAATTACTGGTCCTTTGGCCTGGCTGGCCCAGTGCAGTGCAGCCTCAAGGTGGTGGTGGTTAAGGTGTTGGGGCCCTCTCCCTCCCCCTGTGCCTTGTGTCCTGCCCAACAGGCTCCAGGCCCCAGGCTTTGCACCGTTCTTGCCACTCCCAGAAGTCCTCTTTCGTATTTTTAGTTGTACTTTTATGGTTGCCTCAGTGTTGTGAATCAGTTCAAAACACTTACCTTTCATGGTCATTTTGACTTTAGGAAAAAGCACAATGCCAGATTCAGTAACTAAGGTAGATGAGGAGCTGCTACAGTGTTTTTATGTGCCTGCCTTTCTGTTGAATAACACTAAGGAGTAGCATTCACCGTATTTTTGGTCACCCTCATAAAGACACCAGAGATTTCCAGACTGCATCAGAAAGTGGCAAGGAGGTGGAATAAATGTGTTCAAAATGAGAGGGAGTATTTTGAGGGGGATTAATGGTCATGTGTTGTTTTTCTAAACTAAAATCTTGGTATTCAGGTTTAATTGCAGTATTAGGACTTTGTGATAAATAAGTGGGTTTTGGGTTGCTGTCGGGGTAGTCAGTCTCTAAAAGGTTCGCCATCCTTAGAATATAAAAACTTCCTCCTTAGGCTGGGGATTTAGCTCAGTGGTTAGAGTGCTTGCCTGCAAGCATGAGGCCCTGAGTTGAATTCCCGGTACCAAAAAAATAAAATAAAATAAATAAAAACTTCCTTCTTAAGGCTAAATAACATATCATTGTATGTATATACCATATTTTGTTTATGTATTTCTCCATCAATACCTATTTGAGTTGCTTCTCCCTTTTGACTATTGTGAATAATGTTCTTAAGAACATGATTATACAGCTGTCTCTTCAAGTCTTTTTTTTTTCAGTTCTTTTGGGTTATATATCCAGAAGTGGAATAGCTGTAGCAGACTAACTCTGTCTGTAATTGAAGAACTGCTATACTGTTTCCCATACTAGCTGCACCATTTTACATTTCTACCAATTATACACAAGGATTTTAAGATCTTTTCCAATGCATGTTATTTTTTGGGATGTCTTTGGCTGGTTTTCTGGTTTGGTTTGGTTTTGTTTCAGTAGTAGCCATCTTAATGGATGTAAGGTGATAACTTAGTGTGGTTTTGAGTTGCATTTCTCTGACAATTAGTGATGTTGAACACCTTTTAATATGTTTGTTGACTATTTATACATCTTCTGTGGAGAAATATCTATTCAAGACCCTTGTTCCTTTTAAAGTTACACCCTTTGTTGTATTGTTGAGCTCTAGCCATTACTCATACATTTGGAATATTAACCTGTTCCTAGGTCCATGATTGCAGATATTTTTGCCCATTTGGTGGGTTGTCTTTTTACTCTTGATGTACCCTTTGACACATACAGGTTTTTGATTTAATCCAGTTTACTTTTGTTGTCCGTGTTTTTGATGTCATATCCAAGAAGTGATTACCAAACCCAATGTTATAAAGCTTTCCTCCCATGTTTTCTTTTTAGAACTTTATAGTTCTAGCTCTTATATTTAGGGCTTTGATCTGTTTTGAGTTAATTACTGTATGTACCAGAAAGGTCCAACTTAATTCAATTGTATATGGATGTCCATTTTCTCTACTATTTTTTTTAAAAAAAAGGCTGCCTCTTTTGCGTGGAAGAGTCTTGGCATCTTGTCAGAAATCATTTGACCATTTATATGAGGGTTTATTTTGGTGCTCTCTATTCTTTTCCATTGTTCTTACATATCGGTCTCTCTTTTTTTATATATATATATATAATCTGTCTTTATGCCAGTATCGCATTACTTTGATAGTTTTAGCTTTGTAATAAGTTTTTGTGTTTGTTTTTTGAGAGGGGGGTCTTACTTTGTTGTCTAGGCTGGTCTCAAGTTGCTGGGCTCAAGTGATCCTCCTGCCTCAGCCTTCCAACTAGCTGGAACAACAGGTGCATACTATTGCACCCGACTTTGTAGTAAGTTTTAATATTAGCAAGTATGAGACTGCCAACTCTGACCTCTTTCAAGGTTGTTTTGGCTATTTGGGTTGGGACCTTATATCATTTTTAAAGGTAAAGCACTGTAGATACGTTGCCATGAAAATGAAGAACGAAATGGTATTCTTTATGGTAGTTGTTCTTTAATGTTGTTTGTACAGTATGTACAGTAAAATGTGAAGGAAAGAGGTACAAATTAC
>PVJO010034508.1:0-10865 GCA_004026905.1 Hystrix cristata | reverse complement strand
AATGTGGTTTTTCTACACAATGGAGTACTACACTGCCATAAAAAAGGATAAACTAGAGTCATTCGTATATAAATGGATGTTCCTTGAGAACATACTTTTAAGTGAAATAAATCAGACACTCATGAGTACACATCAAATTGTTTCTCTGATATGAGAAACCATAACTGTAAATAAGGACAAAGAGGTGTAATAGATATTATATAAAAGGGAGATAATATACAAAGGAGAGGAGTACTAGAAAGAAAGAAGGGGAAAAGCAGAAAGGCAACAAAGGAAAGAAAAGGCAAAGGGAAAATATGGAAAATGATGAATAAACCTGCTGTAAATAGGGAGGGAGGGAACAGAGGGGAGGGGCGGGGAAGAGGGGGAAGAACCAAGATGCATCATGTATAGGTATAAAGTAAATGTGATGAATGTGAAAAAAAAAAGAACATCTCAAATGAGATATTAATAATTTTAACAAAAATTCCAATTATTCCAGGTTATGCAAGATAATCCGAATCCATCAAAATGAATATATTGGATTCTGATTTAACTTGACGAGAATATAACTTTTCAGAGCAGCAAACCCAATTTGTATTTAATAGGATTTTTTTTTTAATGTTACTCTCCTAGTTTCAAACATGGACTCACAAACCCCAAGTCCCTAGGAGAGTAAGACAAAAAGTTACTTGCTTATATTCTGCAGTTTATTACATTAATTTACAGTCCTTCAAGTCTGGGCAGGGGATGGGCTGTTCTTGTTTTATAGAAGAACCTTTTTGTCCTTTGTTGGGGATGTTTCCAGCTATTTAACAATTGACTCTAATAGAGTCTTATGAATAAAACTAATGAAAACATGAAGAAATAAACTCTGGAGACCAAACATACAGTAGCTTATTGTTCACTCTCTGGAGAATAGAAATACCTTCTCTAACAAGGTACAATGGTGCAAACAGGAACTAACACTCGGGTTTCAATGTGCCAGGCAGTCGGGGTCAGGAGGAGGCCAGCACTGTGACCTCAATCGGGTCAGCACGAATGAGCTCAAGAGACAGTACACACCGAAAGCTAAATGTGTTTCCACTTTGGGATGTGTTCATATGATTATTAAAATTGTTTTAAGAGAGAAACAAATTACCAGAACTAGTTTTTGTCCTTTGAGCCATTTTAATTTTCTTTTTTTCTGGAAGGGACTATGTAAGTAGTGTTTTTCTCTTTCCCTAAGGCCAATCATTTTTTGGCCTACTTGTTTGGGTTTTGGGGAGTATGGAAACTTGACTACTTCGACTAGTTTTCTTTCTTTTGTTTCTTCCTTCCTTCCTTCCTTCCCTCCTTCCTTTCCTCCTTCCTTCCTTCCTTCCTTCCCTCCTTCCTTCCTTCCTTTCTTCTCTTTCTTTCCTCCTTTCTGTACACCAAAACTGACATAGGTGGTTTTTAATTCCAAAATCCTCAATACATCAAGACTTCCACTGAAGTTTCAATAACTATCTTCACTTGCCTGGGTCTCAGTGTCCTCATGTGACCAATGAGGAGTACATGTAATCAGTGTTTGTCCCAAAGTATCACTCGCGCCACTGGTAGTACAAGAGGTGACTTTAGGTCGTATAAATAAGGGCAGTTGTTTTAAGTTTTGTATTTATTTTGCTGGCCTATTAATCCCGTGATGTTTCTAAATATTAATGCTTAGAAGTAAGTTGGGTACTTAGTTTTTATTAAAAGTCAACAAAAAGTCAAGTAAGTGACATAAACACACAACAAAATAGTGAGAATACAGGCTAGTATCAGGGATTTGGCTCAGTGGTAGAGCACTTGCCTAGCCTGTGTGAGACCCTGGCTGGGTTCATCCCTAGCTCCAAAACGAAAACAAAACAAAACACCCCAAACCTTAGACTCAATAACCCCTGAGGTATGTTTTAATTCAAAGTCTAAAATGTTTATAATATTTTAAGCCTTTCTTCCAAACCATGCTCATTTGACTTCAATAGAGAAGCCAAAGTTAAATAAGACAGATGACGATTAAACAGCAGAAGTGGAAAGGAAGAAAGGCAAAATGCTTGGGTAATTCTTAGGCTTGAGGATCACTCAAGGATTGAAACTGGATGTGCACGTTTTTACTTTGTCTTTGACACAAAATTTTCATACAGTTGTCCAACCAACTAACTTCATGTACCACTTTCATAAAAGCTTTAAGAAAATTCATCTTGAATTATAAATTCTATAAATACATCCCAAATGTGTACTTTATGACCAACACTAAAAAAGTATCCTAAAAAAGCTGCAAATTCTATTCTGGTTGCCTTGTAGCTGCTTGTTGGAATGTGGCACTTAGAAAAATGATAATGATATGCATATTAATTTAGTTAATTGAATGCCCAGCAATGCCCTTGCACCTTAGAAACTGTATCTAATGTAATCCTCACAGCAATCCAACAGAAGATGTATTAGTTCCCTAGTTTCAGGTTAAAAAACTGCAATTCTTCGAATTCCCTAATTTGCCGACTATCTTACCCAAGGGCTCATAGTTAGTTTATGGTGAACATTTTTAAAAATATTTCACAGGTTTGTCTAATTTCTAAGCCCTCACTTTTCCTACAACACAAAAGATTTTTGGAAGAATTTTAAAGCTCTCTCTCTGTGTCTCTCTCTCTTTCCCCAGAGGAGATGAAGAAGCCTTTGGGATTAACCGAGAAAAGCTTTGGGGAGTCACAGATTCTTGAAGAGTAGGTCAGAGACTCAGGCTGTTGTAATATCTACAGGGTGGGTCATTTCACAGAAATACTGTAAGTGGTTACCCTTGAGCTCTGCCATCTGCCTTAACAGTTGATGTCACCTTCTGGGCTCCTTGGATGGAGATGGCTTGTGCAGACAACCTCTCCTGCCCGGGGTGAGAGCTGGCACCATTCTTTACCACAGCAGCC
Source organism: Hystrix cristata (assembly GCA_004026905.1). Classification (NCBI taxonomy): domain Eukaryota; kingdom Metazoa; phylum Chordata; class Mammalia; order Rodentia; family Hystricidae; genus Hystrix; species Hystrix cristata. Next base: position 7,965 of record PVJO010034508.1, on the reverse strand, counting down.
TTTTCCTCCCCCATGGCTTGTCTTTCCCTGTCACCAGCTGTGAGTCTCTTCTTTGCTGCCCTCTCTACTAACGGTGGGCTTTCCATGGACAGGGACCATGTTCTTTGTCAAAGCACAGAGCCACCCTTGACGCTTCCCCTGTGTCAGGCAGCTTTCTGTCACAATGACAAAGTGCCTGAGGGAATAAACTTAAAAGGAGAGAAGACTTATTTTGGAGGTCTCACTCCATGGTTGCTTGGCCCTGTTACTTGGAAATGTAGTATATCACGGAGGGAGCACATGGCAGAGAAGGTCTATGTGCCTCACAATGGCCAGGAACCTGAAAAGGGAACCAGAAAGACTGGGGTCCTAACATCCCCTTCAAGGTCATGCCCCCAGTGACCTCATTTCCTCCCATTCGGCCCTACCTCCTGAAGGTTCCACCAACTCCCAGTAGTATCACAGGCTGGGGACCAAGCCTTTAACACATGGTCCTTTACTAGAGGAAGAGATTTAGTATAAATATGTAGTATATTTAATATAAGTCCATATATGATACATAAAATATTGACAAGGTAGGCTTACAACGGCTGCCTATAGAGTCAGGTGTGGGAAAATCCAAAGGGGCCATGAGTGCACTTGAAGATCCAGTCAAAAGTCAAAGGACTGGAGCTTATCACAGAGTCCCATGCAAATCTATATCGGGAAAGGGAAGCTGAAGGGTCTGTGTTGGAAAGCTGAAGAGTCTGCGCCAGAAGCCTGGAGACAGATCCAAAGGCCATGGTGAAGACTGGCGCTCCTCCAAAGAAGTAGAAGCAGACTACCTTATTCTTTCCCTGTTGGTTGGTGCCACCCACACCCAGTCTGAGTCTCTCCTCTTCAGTAAGTCAATCAACCATCCAGATACACCCAGAACTCTGCTAAACCAATCTGCTAGGTGTTTCTTATTCAAGTTGACACAGCAACTAATCTATCACAGATAGACATTAAAAATCCACCATAACACTCCCATTTTATCACCAAGGGGTCTTTTTGGAATGCTCCAAAAATTAAAAGGAAAAACAACATCCATTCCCTTCTCTTTGAGAATCCAAAAACAAGGTGGAAAAATCCGAAATTCGAAATTACATCTGCATATATAATGATTAACCTTTTGGTCCTTCTAAAGAGATATTATGGAGGGAGCACATGGCAGAGAAGGCAGAAAATTTGTAGCTAAATTAAGTTGCTTTTTCAAAAATTAGAAGAAGAAGCATCTTATCAAAACCAAAAACAGTTTATGATATTTGGAAAGCACTCGGTCATGAAGATGCTAAAGTGACAAGGAAGCTACTTCTAACCATACCTGTTTAAAACATAATGGCTAGCTGGGCGTGGTGGCGCATGCTTGTAATCCCAGCACTTGGGAGGCTGAGGCAGGAGGATCACCAAGAGGTTGAGGTCAGCCTGGGCTACCTAGTGAGGTCAAGGCCAGCCTGAACTACACAGCAAGACCCTGTTTCAGAAAAAACAAAAACAAAAGCAAAAACAAAACGTGATGCCTTCACTTACAGTCTGACAGCAGATGCCCTGTTGTAGGTTAGATCTAAAATATCCTTCAAAGGTATCAAATGTATATACTCTGTACTCATTTGTGGACTCACCCATTAACGAGTTTGGCAGCAGACTGCGCTGTTAAGAGGTGGGCCCTGGTTGGAGGCAGGTCACCAAAGGCATGACCTGGAAGGGTATGTTCTTGTCCATGGATCTTTCCTTTTCTCTCTGCTACCTGGCTGCCATGGGTGAACATCTTTGCTCTGCCATACCTCCGTCATGCCATTTCTGTCATGGGAAACTGACTAATACATGCCCAGAGCAATTGTTTGAGGGCAAAGAGCCCAGCAAAGAAAATATGAATGTAACCCTTTGGTTTAATCCCATTACCAAATTATCTCTGTTATCATACCCTTTTTTTTTTTTTTCACCACGGATGAAGTCCTAAAGGAGACTACATCTAGGAGATCCCCAAGCCAATATATGAAATCTCAACTTCAATAGGTAAAAATGACTCAAAATCAGCAATCTCAGCCTATCAGGATGTATACCTTTGTCTTATACTTGGTCTCCAGTTTATTCACTTCACTTGCAATGTCTCTTCTGGATTGTTCCTTTGCAGGGCCACCCCCCCATCCAGACCCCATAAATTCCTTAAACAGCTCAAAAGGAGGAAAGATTTATTCCAGCTTATGGTTTCAGAGGTTCCAGTCCATGGTTACTGGGCTGTGTTGCTTCTGGGCCTGTGGCGAGGAAGAAGATCATGGTAGGGTGGTGTGACAGAACAAAGCTTCTCCCCTCGTGACAGCCAGGAAGAAAAGAGAGACAGAAGAAAGACAGATGGGGGTTCATAAGGACACACTCCCAGTGATTTATCTTCCTCCAACTTCTTAAAGGTTCCATCATCTCCCAATAGTGCCATGGACTGGGGGCCAAGTCTTTGGGGGACACTCAAGATCCAATGTCTGGTACCCCGTTTAGCTCAGATTTAGCCCTGAATTGCGGCCTGGGCAGAGGCTCCATTCTCTGTCTCCTGTTCTGCGCAGCCTGCTTAAGAGAGGATTTTAACTTCCAAGAGGTCATACTGGAAAGACAGATAGTATATTCCTCAGGGAATTCCCAGCACTGAACATGCTCTGGGCGTCAGAGAGCACTTAGTGCACACATACACACCAAAACACAGACCACTTCACCCCTTGTACATACAACGCACACTGATGTTTTCTATTGTCATTTTTTTCTCTCTTGTTAAAAAACTATACTAATACTTTTTCAGGTGCTGAGACAATTTATCTTGTGAACCACAAATGGAACATTTCAAATGATTACTCTGCGAGGAAGATGCAAGAAAGGGTCTTCTGCATACATTCTTCGGATACAAATGAAAATTTATAAAGCGGGCCCACTGAAGCCTTCTCTTCAGGTGTGCCCAACCTGGTCCTCTGGTGCTGCCTCCCTCCTGCTGTTGTGACTGTGACCCAGACGTCCCTGACGGAGTGCTCACAGTGGCCTTTGGCCTTCGTTCTACTGCCCTCGGCCTCCACTCCCAGCTCCACCCAGCCTTGCTGTCCGGGAGTTCTGGCCCCTTAAAACTGTGAACTCAGTCAGGATATGGAATCAGAGCTTCAGAGATTCATCATTTTGCCATTTTAATGATTCTAAGTTTTAATCCAAATTTGCAAACTCAAAATGCACTTAGTATGGTTTATCTCAAATAACACAACACACAAGTGAGTCCAATGCCATAACTGTCAGTTGTAAAAGAGATTGAGATTGAGAAATGCCAAAATTACACTTCCCAAGTGTCTTATTTTTGATGTCTGTTTTATTCTCCAAGATTTCAAAAGAGGCCAGAATTTTTCTTCATATGTTTTATTGTAGGTTGTATTATTTATCTGTGGCTATTTCATTAGCCATAGCCTCTTCCACAAGATCTAAGTTCAATGAGATTGAAGACTGTTTTACTGATTCCCCAGCAAGGGGACAATGCACAGTACATAGTAGGGTTCAATAAATACTTGCTGAATGAATAAATTAGTGTTATCTTTGAGAAGATTTCTGTAAGATTTTTTTTCCAGTGAAAGTTTTGAACTTTCTCTCATACCTTATAAGATAGAACACTGGGGGCTGGGGATTTAGCTCAGTGATTAGAGTGCTTGCCTTGCAAGCACAAGGCCCTGAGTTCAATCCCCGGCACCACAAAAAAAAAAAAACAAAAAAAAAACCCTAAGATAGAACACTGGGTGTGAATTGGACTCTAAGTCTAAAAATGCACATAGGACCCTACAAGTGCGGGTCATCTCTAGGATCCCAGTTGGGGTATAATCCCCCAAACACGTCAGAATCCAATCTCTGACTGTAGCTCCCAAGAATAATAGCTGTTACTAACTGCACAGTTCACAATAACTGTGAGAGATGGAAACTCTCGTTGTTCTCTATTTTACGGAGGAGGACACCAAGATCGGAAAGGCTTAGTGTCTCTAGACTACACCATTTTTACTATATTCTGCCCTTTTATAAAACATCTTGTTATCTACATTTAAAAAGCATTTCATCTCTCTATCCTCTGAGAATTTTTTGTATAAAGACAGCATTAATAAATGGCATGGAAGAGGAAATGAGCTTTTAAATCGAGTTATTCCAAAAGAAAGTGTGGAATGTCATAATGGACAGAGCTCTTACGGATGTTCACATTCATTTTGAGCACGCCATTTAAAAATGCGTCTTCTCTCAGTGCAAGCAACCAACCAGCACCTCAACATCGCTGCTGGCTCATCTTAGATTAAATTCTCTCAAATATAACTGAATGTCACAGTATCTGAGAAGTAGCTGGTTCTAAAATTTAAGAAAAATGAGAAGTGGAAGAAATAACAATTGGACTACAGTAAGAAGAAATAACAAAGGTGTCTTTAAACAGTTTTTTTAAAATTAAAAGCGGGAGATTTGGCTCACCTAAAATTTTAAGAATAATTTTCCTTGGAGCATGGAAGGTGCTTGAGATTTGTCTGAGTTGGAGAGCCCTGTGGGTGCCCTGTCAGTTCCCTGGAATTGAGAGAGGAGAGTGTGTGAAAGGTGTCAAATGGGAGCACACTCTGACTTTTCCGAATTTCACAAGAGCAATGCTTATTACTTGTTTCAGCTATTTATATTTCAAAAGGACACACATCCTGATGTTGGTCTTTCCCTCATTGTAGATCACTAGTAAGCTGCTATAAGATTCTGCCTAGCAACGAACACAGGGATAACCCAAAGTACTCGATAAATGTTTATTAAGGAGAAAGTGGTTTTAAGAAAGACCTCAGCAAGCACGAGGTGAAGGCCTTTCTGGCCGACTCTGAGACATCAGTGATGATCGACTTCTGCCTCCTCACTCTCCTTCCACCCCTAACTTTCCCGTGTCCGATGCCACCTTGATCTCAGGAACTAAATCAACATCCTCTCTGTGAGCTCAGGTGCACCTTAACTTACAACGGGGTTACACATCAGTAAACCATCATAAGTTGAAACAGCCAGAAATAAAGGTCCTTTTGATACACCTGTCCTACCAGACATTGTTATTTCAGCAACAAAGCGCATGGTGGAGTTGGTTGTTTCCCCAGTGACGGCGCCACTGCAGCTCTAGACTGCTGCCCAGCCTCACAAGACAAGATCAAAAAGATTCACATTCCAAGTATGGTTTCTACTCAATGGCTGTATCAGTTTTGCACCATTGTAAAGATGAAACCATCGTGGACATGGGACTGTCTATAATTATCAAAGACTTAGCTGATAACATTAAAGCAGCAACCTCTTAATTTCTTCCCCTGTCTAGTACCACTGGGCTTGGACAGCTGCCAGGTGAAGCAGCCTCATTATGTGCAAAAACCAAAGAGGGAAACTGTCCAGATAATACAGTGATCCTTTGATGGCCAACTCTGATCTTTTCACAAGGAAGTAAGTAGAGTATAAGGTGAGGAATAGATTTTGGAGTTTCTAGGGTTAGTTATTTTGCAACACTACACATGTTCCACTATGGTAAAAAAGAATTATATAATAAATGGAAGCTCTGTTACTGCCATCCCACACCACCTCACCATATGACCCACAGTCACGCATGGCCTTTCTGGTCTGTGGATATCTCATCTGCAAAGACGTACACCCATTGAACAGAAAGCAAGAAACTTGAGCTCCCGTGAAACTTGAGCTCCATGTCGTGGGAAATAAACTGTTTCTTTTGTTCATGTGTTAGCCTGCTTTCTGTCACCAGGACAGAATACCTGAGATAAACAAGTCCTGAGGAGGATAAGTTGATTTGGCTCACAGTTTCTGAGGTTTCAGTCCATGGTCTGCTGGGCCTATGCTTGGGCCCAAGGGAAGCAGAACACTACAGTGGGGAACAGGTGGAAGAGCATAGCTGCTCACCTCACGGCAGCTGGGAAGCAAAGGGAGGAAGAGGAAGGGGTTGGAGTCCCCATAGTCCCCCCAAGGACACATCCGCAATGACTCCACTTCCTTCCATGAAGCCCCAGCTCCTAAGAGTCATGCCAAGTCCCAACAGCGTCACAGGCTGGTAGCAGAGCCTTTACTACCTGGTCTTTAGGGGGAGTTTAGGATTCAAACCATAACAATTCAATTTGGGGACAAGAATAAAGTAGCAATATAAACATTGTAATTTTTTAAAAAAAAACCATGCAAGTATCCATAACTGTAACAAAACGCCTTCATTTTGCTTGTTAACTCCCACATACAAGGTTCAAATATAGTCAGGCTTATAGTGTATATATATTTTGTGCAGTGATATTTCACAGTAAATAAATCCACCCACTTGAACAAAAACCTGCTCTTTGATATGTCTACTGAAATGTACTGCATACACTGCCAAATACTTTATGTTCCAAGTCCTGCACAAGTCCCTTTCGTCTCTTTCTTCCAGGAGTGAAGGATCCTACAGGATATTGCACATTGCTTAACTTTGCTGCTTGTGCCATCATGGGATGTTCCTTGTAAATCGAACTCTATACACATTTGGACCAAACAGAGCATTTACAATACACTGACCTTTGGGTTCCCCAAGCTTCCACATGGCTTCCACTTCAACCAGTCCATTAAAGTTTCTGCAAAGGAGCAACTGTCACCTTCGGGGGACACTCTTGCTCTCTGACCACGTCCTCATGGCAGCATGTATCACAGCACATTCTCTTGGTGGCCCTCCTGCTGCTGGGCTTCTTCTTTCTCGTCTTCTTCTCCCTCTGCCTCCTCCCCTCCCCTTCCTTCTCTCCTTCCGCTTCTCCTCCGTCTCTTCTCTCCTTCTTCTTCCTGCCTTCTTCTCATTCCTTTTCTCCTTCTCCTTCACCTCCTCCTCATCATCATCCTCCTCTTCTAGTACTGGAGATTGAACTTCGGTCCTTAGCACTGAGCTACATTTCCAGCCCTTTCTGTAAATTTAGAGACAAAGCCTTGCTAAGTCACTAAGTTGCCCAGGCTGGGATCACACTGGTGATCATTCTGCCTCAGCCTCCCAGAGCTCTGGGATTACAGCAGTGTGCTACTGTGCCCAGCTCCCTCCTGCTGCTTCATCTGTCCTCCCTCAGGCTTCTTCTCTGACTTCTCCTGTGTAACACAGTCCTTAAATGTTGGAGTTTTCCAGGGCTCCAGCCAGAGTTCTCATTGTTTCTTTTATAACACCATCTTGCTAGGGCAGTTCGTCTGTTCTCATGGTTTTAAATGCCTGCCCAAACCTCTCCTCAAAAGCTCATATATCGCATCTGTTCACCCTTCTTATCAAAGTGCTTCCCTGTTCACATAAAGAGTGAGATGTTGGTAGAAATAATCACAGAAGAGCCACTGGAGCAAGAATCCAAAGCTTTCCCCTTCTAGTGTTTAGGGGAGGGACAATGTCAATAATGGTGTAAGCTGAGGTCAACCAGCATTACTAAAGAAGAAACCATTTGATGTGACAAAATAAGTGATCACATGGTTTTGTCATCATATAATTGGGTCAGATAAAATGTTCAAATATCTGGAATTCTCTCAGAGTTTGGGATCATTCCTGGTTTGTGAAGAACACGTTTTTAGACAATATGTAGCTTGAGGCCTGGGGCATAGCTCATGGTGGAGCCCTGGCCTAGCATGCAAAGGGCCTGGGTCTGATCCCCAGCACCACACACACACACACACACACACACACACACACACAAACATGATTTGAATTCCTTCCATTTGGTTAATTTGGGAAGCAGTTTAAAATATCACATAGTATAAATTAGCTATCAAATGTTTCAAATATTTTGAAAGAAAAGGAGTGTTCAGTGAATAACATTATACAAATAGAAAGCAAGTTAATTTGATAATATTCCTTTATTTTGACCATCACCATGATGGCAGAGATAGGCAGGAAGATTTATTGCTTGAATTAATTATGTATGTATCTTTGGCTATATTACACTTTATTAATATGTGTCAAATGATCAAGGA
>PVJO010034507.1:0-10870 GCA_004026905.1 Hystrix cristata | reverse complement strand
GGGGGAAAAATGGTAAAGTGTAGTTACACTTATTGCAAATAGGGAGAGGTGGGTGAATGGAAGGGAGGGGAGGGGAAGGGGGGAAGAGGGGGGAAAACCAAGATGTATCATGTACAGGTACAAAATAACCATGTTGATTATGATCATTATGTATGCAATGTACCAATACATGTTCTTGGTAAAAAATAATAAAAAAATTTAAAAAAAAAAAATAAAAGCGGGAATCTGGGGATTTCTTACTGACCACTTAACTTCTCTGCCTTCCTTTATCAAATATTTTTTCTTGTTTTATAGAAACTTCTGACAAATAAAGTGTGGCAAATGTATTTCAGTTTGTATTAAAGCTGATCTCTCATATGTGCATGAATGAGTGAATCTTTGCAATAAATAAATAAAGATAAAATCTGGGTAAGTGCAAATAGAAATAAGAAAAAGAAAGTGGAGCCACATATTAGGTTATTACTAGTGTATAAAATTACAGCTACTCTTCAATTTAAAATGGGCTACATCCCAGTAAACTCATCAGAAGTTGAGAACATTATAATCCAAAAACTCATTTAACAAACCTAACCTACCAAACATCATAGCTTAGCCAATCCTACCTTAAATATGTTCAGAATTGTAACATTAGCCTGCGGTTGGGTGAAATCCTTTAACACAAAGCCTATTTTACACTAAAGCTTTGACTGTCTTGTGTCATTGAGGTACTGCACTGAAGTGACAAATAGAATTACTGTACAAGTACACTTTGGTGCCATCGTACAGCTGAAACACATTGAGTGGAAGCATCATCAGTTGGGGACCATCCGTACACTACTGATTCTCGGGGTGCATCAGATCTCTTCATGAAGATGGCAAATGTGCACACTTACAATTTGTGACCTACAAATTTGGGTCTAACTTTTCTAAGTTAGAAACTACTAATGAATGGTTTGTCCAAGAACAAACCTCTATTGAACAGATGACAGAAAATTAAATAGAGAAAACTTAAGTAAGTCCATTTGAGCCTTATTAACAGTAATCGTCCTTTCCTACTTATTTTTGCTTGCTGAGTTGAACTCAGGGCCTCATCCAGTTTAGGTAGGTGCTCTACCACTGAGCCATATGCCAGCCCTGAACATCCTTTCTTTAAGCGAAACACATTATTAGATTAGTGATTGTAAGGGCTTTTAAAAATAATGTTCCCTAAAATGGAAAACATTTCAGGAACTAAAAAAAATATTAAAGACAAAAGGCTTTAAAAATAAAGCCCAAACTACTGTGATAAAAACAGCATGGTACTGGCAAAAAAAAAAAAATAGACCTAAGGATCAATAGAATAGATTAGAAGATGCAAAAACAAGTCCAAACATGATCAGCCACCTTATCTTTGACAAAGGGGCCAAACATCCTCACTGGAAGAAAGATGGCCTCTTTAATAAACGGTGCTGGAAAAACTGGTTTTCCACATACCAAAGATTAAAACTTGACCCATGTCTCTCACCATGCATTAAATGAAAATCAGAATAGATCAAAGACCGAAATATTAAAACAGAAACAATCTGCTAGAAGGTAGAATAGGTAGAACTCTTGAAGACACAAGTGTAGACAAAGACTTTATAAACAAAGCCCAATTGCCCAGGAAATATCACAAAGAAATCAGCAACTAGGATCTCATCTTATTAAAAAGCTTTTGCACAGGAAAAGAAACCACCAACAGAGTGAAGAGACAACCCATAGAGTGGGGAAAATATTTTTCCAGTCATTCCTCAGACAGAGAACTAATATCTAAAACAGATAAAGAACTCAAAAAAAACAGCCCCCCCCAAATTTAAAGATCCAAAAATAGGCATCTGAAATGAATGCCACTTCTCAGATGAAGAAGTACAAACAGCAAATAAGTATCCGAAAAAATGTTCAACATCACTGGTCATTCGAGAAATGCAAATTAAAACAATACTAAGATTCTGCCTCACTACAGAGAATGGCTATCATCAAGAAATCAACCAATAACAAATGCTGATGAGGCTGTGGGGGAAAGGGAACCCTTCTCCACTGTTGGTGGGAGTGTACATTGGGACAACCAGTGTGGAAATCAGTTTGGAGATTCCTCAGAAAACTAAAATCAGAGGTTCCATTTGACCTAACTATTCCTTTCTTGGTCTCTGCCCAAAAGAGTAAAAAGCATCACACCACAGCATTATATGCATATCCATGTTCATAGCAGCACAATTTATAATAGATAAATCTTGGAAACAGCCCAGATGCCCACCAACAAATGAGTGGATAAAGAAAATGTGGTTTTTATATACAACAGAATACAACACTGCCATAAAGAAGGGTAAACTTGAGGCATTTTTAGGTAAATGTATGCACCTTAAAAATATAATTTTAAGTGAAACAAATCAGACATGTATGTTTAAATATTTTACATATTGCATTGTTTCTCTTGTGTGAGAAACCAGAAGGGTAAATAAGGATAAAAATAGATTATAGATATTGAGAAGTAGGAAGAAAATGTTCAAAGAGGAAGAGGAACAAAGAAGGGGAGGGGAAAGGAAGGAAGGGAAAAGGAAAAAAGAGAATAGAAGGAAAAAAATGGAAATAAAGCTTTTGTAAATGGGGAGGGGAAGAATGTTTGAGGGAAGAGAGAGGAATGAGAAAAGAAGAATCAAGATATATTATGTACAGGTACAAATTCCCTATGATGATTGCAAGGTGTGGTAGCCCACACCTGTAATCCCAGCACTTGGGAAGCTGAGGCAAGAGGATCACCATGAGTTCGAGGCCATCCTGAACTACATAGTGAGTTCAAGGTCAGCTGAACTACATAGTGAGACACCGTCTCAAAAAAAGAAATCTTTATGATGGATGTGATTGTTGTGTATATCAAAAGAGTATCAATGAAATTAATTTTTAAAAAACAATGTCCAAAGATTGTTATGATTGCTTCTACTGCCCCAGTGGCCATCAGGTGACTTTATTTCTCATCACTAATCCACTTTTTAATGTGTCCTTATCATATGGGTCAGCTGCCCCGAGGGCCCCATCAGCCATCTGACACCTTCTCCCCCCATGAAGGAAGACCCCCCAGAGCAGACCTTCTGCTCTTAATGCCCTACTTCATGTTGAGCTGCTCCAAAGCAACCTTGGTTCCTGCCGCAGCACTTCTATCCTCCCTAGAGCTCCAACACATGCAAATCCCTGGCTCTTTCATAAAAGTTTTCACCTGATAAGCAAGGAAAAGGTGACCTTGTTATCTTTAGTCTTTCAGTGCCTTTCAGTTTGTATGACTTTGTACCAGAAGCTTAGCACTCTACAGGAAAAGGAGTAACCCTGAAGAACTTCAGCCAACAATCTCATGTTTGGTTTTTTTAAAGCTTTGTAAACCAAAAAAAAAAAAAAAAAAAGCTTTGTAAACCACTAAGCTTCATACAAAAATGTGATTATCGCCATTCCTGATTGAAATTGTTAATAATATTTTTGTATTTTTATTTTATGAAAGAATAAAACTTATTTTTAGAAACAAATAAGAGAATAACAAGTTATTACACTGCATAGCATTATCTTCAAAGTACTCAGCGCAAGACATAAACCAAAAAGATTCTTACAAAAAAGAAACAAACAGTAACACAAACTTACTTTTCAATGAACTAAGATAAACTTTTAGTATAAATGAAACAAATTAGCATATATATTAAAATATTTTCAAAACAATGGAATATATAATTTGAGGAAGTATTTGAACTTCTCCCTGCTTCCTCTTTATCTTGTGTTTTGTGCTCTCTCTCTTTCTGTCTCTCTCTCTCCCCACACACATTATATATATGGTGTTTCTCATATAAGAGAAATCATGCGATATTTGAGCGTGTGTCCAACTTATTTCACTTAACATTATGTTCTTAAGTTGCATCCATGTACCTATGGCTGTCTTGAGTTTATCCTTCTTTATGGCAGTCTGGTGCTCCACTGTGTGAAATACCACATTTTCCTTATCCACTCATCTGTTGATGGACACATACACTGTTTCCAAGATTTAGCTATTATAAATTGCGCTGCTATAAACACGGGTAGGCATGTAGACCTGTAATATGATGATTTTAACTCTTAGGGGAAGATACTTAGGAGAGGCTTGGCTGGGTCAAATACAATTTCTAATTTTAGTTTTTTGAGGAATGCTCATGTTGATTTCCACAGTGGTCGTATTAGTTTACATTCCCATCAGCAATGCAGTAGAGCTCCTTTTCCCCTACATCCTTGCCAACATTTGTCTTTTTTTTTTTTTAATTTTTTTATTATTTTTTACCAAGAACATGTATTGGTACATTGCATACATAATGATCATAATCAACATGGTTATTTTGTACCTGTACATGATACATCTTGGTTTTCCCCCCTCTTCCCCCCTTCCCCTCCCCTCCCTTCCATTCACCACCCCTCCCTATTTGCAATAAGTGTAACTACACTTTACCATTTTTCCCCCCTTTCATCTTACTTTTCTTTTAACCTTCTTCTTTATCCCCCTTTTCCCTATCTAGTTCTCTCTTTTAAATACAATAACTATTCTACCCCTCCAACATTTGTCTTTTAAGATTCTTTCAATGATAGCCATTCTTTCTGGGGTAAAATGGTATCTCCGTGTAGTTTTAATTTGCATTTCTCTGATGGCCAGTGATGGTGAGCATTGTTGGTTGTATTTATTGGCCATTTCTACTTCTTCTGAGAAGGGTCTGTTCATCTTAGTTACCCATTTTTTGATTGGGTCTTTTATTTTGAGGGGTCTAATTTTTTGAGTTCTTTGTACGTTCTTGATTTTAGTCCTCTATCCAAGGCATGACTGGCAAACATGCTTTCCGGTTCTGCAAGTTGTCTCTGGCACTGTTAATAACATTGACTGCAAGATGCACTAAGGATGCAGGGCAGAAGTTACTTTCCGGCTGTCCTGGCAGCATCCTGACACCCTCCCTCCCACAGGCAGCCCTCCGGCCACCGGCACCGGGACTTTGCTGGTCACGCTGGAAGACGTGAACGACAACGCACCCTTCATCTACCCCACGGTAGCTGAGGTCTGCGATGATGCCAAAAACCTCAGCGTGGTCATCCTGGGGGCTTCGGACAAGGATCTCCATCCAAATACGGATCCCTTCAAGTTTGAAATTCATAAACAAACCGTCCCTGATAAAGTTTGGAAGATCACCAAGATCAACAGTAAGTCTGGGCCAAACATTCTACCCTTCATCTCTGCTTTAAATTTCATTTCTCTTTCCCAAAACCCTCTCCTGCTCTCTCGTGTGCCCTCACGTGGTTTCCGTTATTTACGCATCACAAAATACTGACGGTTTTCCTACAAGCAAATGAGTACAGTCTGTAGAAATACTGAATATCGGTTCCTTGTAAATGCAAACTGTACAACCTCTGGGGTCTGCCCTACGTGGCGCCCACCCTGCAAGGTGGTGATTCTTTGTTCTCCCGCTTCACTCTTTATTTTGATTAAACCCCAGAGGCACTGTCTTTGTCACCGGCCAGCCAGCCCAGTCTTCAGCCTTTGAGAGTCAGGCTCCCTGCTTCTCCATGCATCTTGGGCTCTGCCGTCTCCCCTCTCAAGAGCCAGAGAACTGTATCCATGGAGACTTTCCCACCACCTTGCAGGGCTTTTCTGTGGTCTACCCACCTTCATGAAAGACTGAAGCGCAGAAGCACAGGTGTCAAAGCTCCAGTCTTCCGTGTATGTGAGGCCTCCCCACAGTTAGCCCTCTGTCTGTGATAGCCATGACTTTTATTGAAGACTATGATTTTCTTTTTCCATGGGTCCTCTCTCTTATTTGTGAAACTTTTTTCCAGTACTGAGAAATGAGCCCAGGGCCTTTACACTGAGCTACATCCCAGCCCTTTTTAAATTTTCTTTGAGGCGGGGTCTAAATCACTAGGTTGCCCAGGCTGAGCTCAAACTTGCAATCCTTCTGCCTCAGCCTCCCAGAGTACTGAGATTATAGGTGTGCAACGCACCTGGCCTCATTTATGAAATTTGCAAAGCAGTGTTTCTCTCCCTGTCTTTCCACACGGGCAAGTGGAATTCAATCTTTGACCTGACATTCCTCATCTCTGCCTTGTGAACTCTGAAGTATCCCTGCATCCACAGTGCTTCTCCACTTTCCTCTGCAGTGTGAACTAAATTCACCTTGCTACCTAGAAAAGCAAAACAAAACAAAAACAAAATCTCACTGGTTAGCACGTCAGACACCTCAGTCTTCAGCAACAAGTTAATCTTGCTCTTCACCTGATCAGTTTGACTGTCCGCATCTATGGCGGGATTTCTGAAGGGGACCAGGATCACTCCTTCCATTACATTTTGAAAATGTCTGTACAATTGTGCATAAAATCTTCCATTAAAAAATTTCACGTCTGTTGTCACAGGCCTATCTCATATCTTACACATGCCTTGTATTATTGATTCTATCTGCCTCTTTGTCTATTTGATTGCTTTTTAAAGAATGAACTCTTTACATCGATCATTTTTAATTACAGCAGCTCTTCCCTGGTCCAAGGGGTTCATGTTTTCTTTGCCGGTTTCTGTGGCTGTAAGATGTGAATAATCACCGCCATTCCTTCTGGCTGCAATATCCTGGAGGAGAGAAGGCAGGCGCTCTGCCTTGAGTTAATCTGCTATCCCACAGGGCAGCCATCACGTTGGCCACCTCCTGGTGAGGAGGGTACCCCTTGGTTGTGTTTTCATGTCCTCAGACTCATTCTCCCTCCTGATTTTCTTTGATAAATTGCTTCTCGATTCTCTCTGTTGTGCCAATTATTTTTTCGCCAGAGAAGAGTTGTTTAAAAGACCAGTGCCAAGCATGGTGGCACCTCAGCATTCCAACTGCTGAGGCAGGAGGATCACAAGTTCAAGGCCAGCCTGGGCTATATTGTGAGTTCAAGTCCAGCCTGAACTTCATAGTGAGACCCTGTCTCCAAAAACCAAAAAGAAAAAAAAAAAATCCCCAGTCATCTGAATGGCCAAAAGGAGACTAACCTGAGGCCAAGGAACAGGAGGGGGGCACTTCTGAGTGGGACCAGGTGGCCTGGGGAATAGACAATCCCACTACGAGGGATTGGGGGAAGCTTAAAGATCCAGCCTCCGTGTTGTGAATTCTCCCCCAAATCTAGGGTTATGGGCTAACAACTGATCAAAGCCCAGTTTATAGAGCCCATCGCCATGACAACACAGGGGTCCCATGCAGGTCTAGAGCTGGTGGCTTTTCACATTCGCTCTCCACACGTTGAACGTGTTCTTTGTAGGTGGAACAAGTTTGGAGGAGGAGTTCTCAATACTTAGTGGCTTTCACAACAGCAGGTCCTCTGGAACTCATCCTAACAGCACAGAACACGGGACATGCGCTGGTGGGAACATCCTGTCGCTGCGCTGTCCCACACAGGTGCCACCAGCCGTGCACGGCTCTGGGCATCTGGAGCGTGACTGCTGCCACCCAGGAGCTGAACTGGTATTTTTACTTGATGTTAATTAATTTACATGCAAGCACTTCCGTGGTCATAAATTAAAGCGCACCTCCTGTGAGTGCAGTTTCAGTCGCCAGCACCTTCCTGTTTCCCCAGGGCAGCCTTCTCCTTGTCTTCCAGATACGCACGCCCTGGTGAGCCTGCTGCAGAATCTGAACAAAGCCAACTACAACCTGCCCATCATGGTGACAGACTCAGGGAAGCCGCCCATGACGAACGTCACAGACCTCAGGGTGCAGGTGTGCTCCTGTAAGAACTCCAGAGTGGACTGCAACATGGCAGGCCGCCTGCACTTCAGCCTCACTTCGCTCTCGCTCCTGGCGCTCGTCAGTTTAGCGTGTGAGTTGGCCTAACCCCGGCACGGGCACAAGTGTGCAAGTGAGCTTCACCTGTCACAGGCCCATTTTGTTTCCTGTATAGCGTTCCCAGAAAATTGATCCCAGAGGAAACAGTCATCTTTACTTTTATGCTTGTATGGTAGAAAATCTTACACATAAAAGTGCTCCAACTAATGTCTAAAGGCATCTTGAGAGTCCCCTGCCAGCCCGCCAGAGGAACTGTGCCGAAGCACTCTGCTCCCCTGCACACCGGGAGACAAGTGAGAATCCTACCAATGCCCTCAACCTGAGCTAATAAAAATGTGCCCAGATTGGTTACCTGTCTCCCAGGGTACTACTTCTCTCCGCATTGTGCAGAATAATCTTTTACAAGGTGAAAGTAGATACTATGCCTTTCTAAGAACAGTCATGAGAATTAGCAGATGGAGGTTGGGCTAGAAGAAAAGGTGAATTTAGCCAGGTATGGCGACACACACCTGTAATCCCAACACTCTGGGAGGCTGAGGCAGGGGGATCACAAGAGTCAGCCCAGTCTGGGAAACTCAATGACTTACTTAGCAAGACCGTGTGTCAAAAAAATTTTTCAATTGTGGTTTTTTTTTTTTTGTTATTTTTTGTATTTTGGGGGGATGCTGGGGATTGAACTCAAGGCTTTGCGCTTGCTAGGCGAGTGCTGTACCACTGAGCTAAATCCCCAACCCCCTTGAAGTGTTTTTTTTGTTTTTACAATTGTGTTTGAAAGGACTGCAACTGTAGCTCAATGCAAAGACCCTGGGTTCAACCCCTAGCACCTTATGAAAAGAAAAAAGATAAATTCATAATTCATACTTTTTCACTAATAGTACTGTTATATAATGAAGCATTTAAACAAATGAATTACTACACTGAGTAATATAAATGTAAGCATAAGATGAATAAATACTTGTCAAATATTTTTCTTTTTTGCAGTAATAGTACAATTTTAACTTCAGCAGTATTAGCTCTTGCCTTCCAAAAGACTGTGGGGCCTTGATATTTACGTATTGGGAAATCCTTGCTGTAATTTTAAATTCAGGAGTTAGGAAATTGAGAGAGAGAGAGCAAAGGTATTCTATGATGGTGACAGTAGTCAGTGGTCAGCAGGGATCACCCATTTCAACCTCGGACGCCCACCGTGAGTAACCCACTGGGCGGACCAGACCCCGGTGAAGAGCTGAGGAGGAAAAGCCCCCCCCCCGTGCCCAGGGCGGAGTCCAGCGGGCTCTCTGGTCGGCCTGTGCCGTGGTCGGACCCTGGGACTTTGAAGTGTAAACCCACCTACACCTGGGTCCTGCTCCAGGGGAAACCCTGTCACTGGAGGTATGGTTCAGACACCTGTCCATCTGAAAGCCCCCAAGCGGTTCTGAGGCACTAGACAGTCGGGACCACCGTAATGAGCCATCTTTCCTGGAACAGAGGCTGCTGGACATTCTGACAGCAGCCCCTGGTCCGATCCACAGCTGAACACACGCTGCTTCCCCCGGTTTATTCCTCATTGGGAAAGGGAGCAAGAAGGCGAGTTTAAGAATATGGATGTGAAGATACTTAATACTGATGGTGCTCAGAAACCCCAAGTCTGGGCAGGGGGCTGCAAGTCCGGGTTACAGAGGAAACAATACTAGCAGTATGAAGAGTTCTACAACTCCAACCTTTCAAAATGTACTTAAGAAGCTTACAGAATTAAAACCTGTGTAAGACAGGAAGTTATTAAACTTTGCAACTAAAAATTGTTGGAGACAGAGTTAACTAACACTAAATTTGGCAAGATTTCGGGGTGAAAGTGTTTTCTGAAAGCACTGTAGTTGGAATTCCAGCTCAGTCGTAGTCTTTGAAAGAATTTTAGGATCAGGGAAGTAAGTTGGTACAACCTGTTTGATGTTTCTTTAAAGCAGGGTCTGCAAACCTTGTCACACAAGCCAAATCTGGTCCATCACCCATTTTTATAGATAAAGTTTTACTGGAACACAGCCATTGCTGTCTGTGGTTGCTCTCTGCTACAGTGGCAGAGGTGGGTACTTGGGACAGACAGTATACGACCTGCAAAGCTGAAAATATTTATTACCTGGCCTGCACGGAAAAATTTTGCCAGCCCTTGCTTTAAAGCATTGTCTGTAAAACTCAAGTGGTTGTCATACAACATAGGAAGGAAAATGGGGTTTCTTCTCCCCCCAGATAATATTCAGATCTGAGGGACGAGCATTAACCAGACACCCTGGTGTTCGTGGCTTTCTTCTATACTGGTCTGTGGTTTGATCCCACTTTATGGATGAGAAATCTGGTACTCAGTAAGGTCCCCAGGTAAGTAAGCAGTGATGTCAGCCTTCGCCATCAAACCGCCTCCTGTACTGAGGTGAATGATAAAAACGTTGGCATTTATTATGATGGCTTTTCTGCAACTGAAAATTGAGCCACAGAATCTGCACGTCGTTCTTTGACATCTAAAACTAAAGGAATAAAACTAATAACGTTGAGAGTAATAAAAAATGTAAATGGAATTATTGTTACAGTCGATTCCACTGTGTAAATCACAGGCTGATAGCACTGAGGGGATGTGTAATCTTCTCTCAGCACCCACCCAGTGCAACGAACCTTGCCTTATTAGACCGCATCTGTAGTTTACCAGCCCGGCTCCACACCATCTAGTACAGGCACGTCTTAGGAAGAGACCTGTGTGACCCCTGCTTTAGGCTTAATTAATCAGAAATAGCAAGAATAGGAAAAGAAGATCTAGTGAACTCTCTTAACAAGGGCAAAATTAAATGTCTCTATTTTGGGGAGATGGCGGGGAGCCGCTAAAAAACAGTCTCCATCGCAACAGAGTTAAAAGAGGCGCCCAAGATGAGCCAAAGACAGCCCCTAAAATATTTTAATTTTATTAAGGTATTATCTGCATACAGTAAGACCCACCAGCACAAGTGTGCAGTGTGCGCGGTGTGATGGATTTTGGTGACTGCGCGCATTGTGCAGCCACGCAGCAGCCCAGACAGCCCCTTGGTGCCTGATCCCGGCCCTCACTCAGGGCCCCC
>PVJO010034506.1:0-10813 GCA_004026905.1 Hystrix cristata | reverse complement strand
AGTTGTTTATCTTTTCAAAGAATCACCTCTAATTCATTGATCCTTTGTATTTTTCCTTACTCTCTATTTCATTACTTCTGTTCTGATATTTATTATTTCTTTCCTTCTACTGGTTTTAATTTTTTCTTGTTTTTCTAGGATCTTGAGATGCATTATTTGTTTGTTTGGCATTTAGCTTTGCTCTGTTTTTTTAAAGTAGACATTCATAATTATAAACTTTCCACTTAGAACTATTTTTATTGTGTCCTGATACATCATCTGATTCTAGGAATTTAAAATTTCTCCCCTGATATCTTGGATGACCCACTGGTACTTCAAAACTACATTACTCTGTTTCCATGTGTTTGTGTAGTTTTCATGGTTTCTTTTGCTCTTCTTCTCTAGTTTCTTTCTTTTGATATAATAGGATATATGAAATTATTTCAGTGCTCTGTATTTATTGAGACTTGCTTCACAGCCTAAAATATGGTCAATTTTGGAGAAAGTTCCATGGGCTGGTGAAAAAAATATGTGTTTTATTCTTGTTGGTTAGAATATTCTTTAGGGGCCTGTTACATCCATTTGATCTATAGTGTAGTTTAACTTTGATTTTTTTTTCCTTTTCTGTCTGGTTGATCTATCTACTTGTGGGATTAGAAGTCACCTATTATGATTGTATCATGGTCTATCATTTTGTTTGTTTGTTTTTGTCAAGTAGTGTTTGTTTCATGAATCAGGGTACATGAGTTTTGGTGCATATGTACTTACAATCATTATCTTTTGGTGAATTATTTCTTTTTTCAACATATAGTGTCTCTTCTAACCAGTTTTAGTTTAAAGTCTATTTTGTCAGGTATAATCATAACTACTCCTACTTGCTTTTGGGCTCCAGCTGCTTGGAATATCTTTTTCCATCCATTCATTTTCAGTCTGTGTATGTCTTTGCAGATTAGGTTTGCGTCTTGCAGCAAAATAATAATGGGTCTTTTTTTTGTAATCTAGTCTGCCAATCTATGTCTTTTAATTAGATAAGTAAGACTCCTTACAATAAGCATTATTATTTCAAGGTATGTACTAATTCTTATAATTTTGTTGTTTTTCTAGTTCTTGACTCATTTCTGATTTTCTTTCATTTATCCACTCTCCTAGTGAGATTTATTCTTTCCTTTGGTCTTATGGTTTTGGTCGTCTTCTTTACTTGCACTTAGGATTCCCTTAAGTATTTTCTGTAGTGCTGACTTATTTGTCATAAATTTCTTTAGTTTGTTCCTATCTTGGAAGGTCTTTATTTTTCCTTCAATATTGAGGCGTACTTGCCACATGCCAAAAACTAAAGCTAGATACCTGTCTCTCACCATGCACTAAACTAAAATCGAAGTGGGTCAAAGATCTAAACATTAAAACAGAAACACTAAATTTACTGGAGCATAGAATAGAAAGAATCATCAAAAACATAGGGGTAGGAAAAAAATTTATGAATGGAACCCAGACTGCACAGGAAACAATACAAAGAATTAGTGCTTGGGATCACATGCTATTAAAAAGCTTTTGCACAGCAAAAGAAATCACCAATAGGGCAGGGTGAAAATCTACGGACTGGGAAAAAAAATCTTTGCTAGCTATCCATCAGACAAAAGTCTAACATCTAGAATATACAAAGAACTCAAAAAAAATCAAACCTCCCAAATTTAAAGATTCAGTCCAAAAATGGGCATCTGAAATGAATAAACATTTCTCAGATGAAAAAATAAAAATGACAAATAAATATATGAAAAAGGGTTCAACACCACTAGTCATTCGAGAGATGCAAATCAAAACAACTTTAAGATTCCATCGCACTCCAGAAAGAACTGCGTTTATGAAAAAATCAACCAATAACAAATGCTGGCGGGGCTGTGGGGAGAAAGGCACTCTCCTCCACTGTTGGTGAGAATGCAGATTGGTCTAGCCACTATGGAAATCAATATGGAGAGTCTTCAAAAAACTACAACTAGAGGTTCCATTTGATCCAGCTATTCCCCTACTGGGGATCTTCCCAGAAGAATTAAAATCATCATACCACAGTGATATATGCACAATCGTGTTCATAGCAACACAATTTGTAATAGCTAAGTCTTGGAAGCAACCTAAATGCCCAACAACCAATGAATGGCTAAAAAAGATGTGTTTTTTCTATACAATGGAGTACTACTCTGCCATAAAAAAGGATAAACTAGAGACATTTGTATGTAAATGGATGTACCTTGAGAACATACTCCTAAGTGAAATAAATCAGACACTCACGAGTACACATCGAATTGTTTCTCTAATATAAGAAACCATAAGTGTAAATAAGAACAAAGAGGTCTAATAGAGATTATATAAAAGGAAGATAATATTCAAAAGAGAGGAGAACTAGAAAGAGGGAAGGGGGAAAAGCAGGAAGGGAAAAAAGGAAGAAAAGAGGAAAGGGAAATAATGTAAAAATATGAATAAACCTCCTGTAAATAGGGAAGGTGGGAAGAGAAGGGAGGGTTGGGGAAGAGAAGGGAAAACCAAGATACATCATGTACAGGTACAAAATAACTGTGATGAATGTGATCATTATGTATACAGTGTACCAATACATGTTCTTGGTTAAAAATAAAAAACAAAAATATTGAGGTGTAACATTGCAGGATATAGTAATCTGGATTGGTAATTATTTTCTTCAGGACTTGAAATACATCATTCCAAGCTCTCTTCACCTTTCTGTTCAGAAATCTGCTGTTATTCTGCTAGATTTATCTATATAAGTGACTTTAAATTTTTCTGTAATGGCTTTTGTTATTATTTCTTTGTTTTGAATTTTAGGCCTTTTGAATATGATTTGTTGTGGAGAAGTTCTTTCCTGATCTATTTGAGGTTTTGAATGCCTCCATTGCTTGGGTATTCATTTCATTCCACAGATGTGGGAAATTTTTGCAATAAATTCAATGAATAGTTTTTCTGTGCCTTTAGCTTGTATTTCCTCACTCTCTTCATGGGCGGTGAGTCACAAATTTGTTCTTTTAGAGTAATCCAAGAGCTCTTGCGTAATGTGTTCATTTTTCTTCCTCTTTTCTGTTTATTATGTCTTAAATTCTAGTATATCCACCTTGTCTTCAAGCCCTGATATTCTTTCTTCTGACTTATCTTCTTTACTGCCAAGATTTTCAATGGCATTTTTGACTAACTGAAGTTTTCATTTCTAGGATTTCCGCTTAGTTCTTTTTCAGAACCTCTATCTCTTTACTGAAGTGGTCTTTCATATCCTGTATTGTCTTTCTTAATTCATTGAGTCAGTCTTGGCTTCTGTTTGGGGAACAGACATTCAGTCTCTTTCTCTCCAATTCTTGGTCACAGGAGCATCCAGGCCTGGGGAGATGACACCCCAGCTACCTCTCTCCACTCCCAGTTTTCCCAGCTCCTATCTGTGCCATAGCTCTTTCAGTCTGTCTTCAGCTCATGGTTTTAGTAGCATTTTGGATAGAGAAATGAAAGCCTTGGCCAAAGTCCCCCAGCCACCTCTCTCTATCCACAGTGCTCCAGACTTCTAGCTTTGACCCAGCTTTCTCAGTCTCTCTGTCAGTGGATCATGGTTCCTTTGCTGCCTGGGCAAGTGGCAACCTCAGCTAGCAGCACCCCAGCAGCTTCTCTTTGTGCTTGCATCTCCTATGCCCCCCACAGTGCTCACAGTCTCTCTCTGACTCGTGGTTCCAGGGCTGCCCAGGGCCAGGGAGGCTGCCTGTGGCTAATACCACAGTCTCTGAGCCCAAGTCCTCAAAGTGGGTCTTCCCTGCCCTGAGAGCGATGATGGACAGGTCGGGTACTGAGCAGTGGCTGTTCCCAATGGCTTCTCTCCCAGGAGCATTTTTTAAGTTTCACAAAATGACATGCTGTCGAAATCTGCATAGTGAGAACAGCTGAGGCCAAGAGGCAGCCTTGCCTCTTATTCTAGATATCAGTATTTCTAGGTCTTATCTGGTTGCTGGCTTGATTAAATTGCAGTTCAGTGGTGGATCATCCTGCCATTCCTTGCACCCACGTACCCACTGACAGATGTGAGTATTCAGAACGGTCTGTGTGTTCTGCTTGATGGTCTATAGTCTGCCATGATGGAGCCTCTTGGATTTATCACTTATTGCTCTACAGTTCATTCTTTTTCAATATCTCAGCTCTCTGAAGTAATATTGAGACAAATACTTTTGTACATGTATTTTTGTGGTATTTAATATCCTTCCCCCAAACACTGAGTTCTTGGAAGTAGGATTATTGGGTAAAAGGCATGAACATTTCTAGTGACTTTTAGTTTTTGTTATCAAAACTTCTTCAAAGAAGCTGTGCAAGCAGCATACATACGTTTCACATGTACCCTTTCTCCACATGCTTCAGAAATAGGAAATATGATTTCCTAAATTGCTAATTTAGTACATGAAAGTGATTACTTATTAGTGCTTTAACTTGCAGTCAAAGCACTGTACAAAGCATCATTTCTTCGTGTTTACTTTCTGGTGACGCAGCTAATGAGAAGTCTATTAAGGTGTAGATTGTAGGGTTTCTAACTCTTGCCAAGATTTGTCCTACTTAAGAATTAGTCCTAACTTGGGTACCATCCCTGCTGAGGATGTCGCTTCTTTCTTTCAGCCTCATTCTCTCCATCTGCAATATGAAGTACTTGGACTGGAATCATAGTTATTTTATGTTGAGGATTTTTGATCAGCTAAACTCGTGATAAACCCCAGTATATGATGCTGCTTATGAAAAGATATCTGAATTGTCTGGTGAGAGAACTGGAGGTCCTTGGGCACCTCCTCCTGTCTAATTCTCCATAGGATTCTTCATGCTTCCTTGAAATACTTAGATATCATTCAGTCCAGTGGTTTTCCAGCAGTGCTCTTGGCATCTTATTTTACCTTGATATTCTGTCAACTGTAAGGACTCATCTTTCCAGGATCTGTTTTAAACTTACTTTTGTGTCTCTTGCTAGCTTTTGCACAAGCAGCTGATATCTCTGGGGATGCAGTGGGAAAAAAAGTGACATTGGATAGAGCCAGCACACCTAAGTTCTCTATTCTTATAATACATGATTTTTTTCTTGCTCATTTTTCCATCTAAAATAGGAATAATCATCTCTGATTTTCCTACTTTGTACAATTGTTATGAGGATAACAAAATGTTAAGCTGAGTGTGTACTCTTTTCTTTCCAGACTCACGATAGGTTTATATCTCCTTCAGCCTCTTTCAAAGTTGCACAGAGCCCTGTGATTGTCTAACCAATGATATACCTCCAGGAGTGATGTGTGTCATTTGTGTGTGGTACCATGATAGACCAAATTCTCTTTCCCCTGATATAGCCACCGTGGAAGCCCCTGTCATATTAACTTCTGATCAGCCTGGGTTTAAGAATGGCCACTTTGAGCTGAGATTGACCTGGCCAAACTGGAATATACTTGAGGAGCAAAATATTAGTGTGTGAAGTTCTGAGATGTTAGGGTTGTTGTTTATTAGAGCAAAACCTAGCCCGCTCTAACTAGTCCAGTGTGTGTGAGGACAGTGGACATAATCATCCACATTCTCAAGGATGCTTCTTATTCATTTCTGTAGTGGTTGGAACACATAAACACCCCAAAACTTAGAAAAAAACAATTCCCTAAAGACTAGTTTTGAACTAAACTGTTAAAAATAACCCTAAGATTTGTAAAAAGCTTTTCTCTTACACATTTAAAGCCAAGAACAATAGTGAAACAAAGCCTTGCCCAGACATTTGACTCCTCTTTCCCTCTCCAGATGCAGAATCTTCAGGAGCTTAAGGAATGGCAGTTATTTTATTTTTCTTCTACAGAGATTCAAGATGTCTAAACTAATCTCTCACTAATCCTCTTATTCTTCCAGTGAGTTCATGGAATCAGTGAGTTAAACATTTCAGAGCATACACAGTAATGAGAGCCGTGTGTCGGGGAAAGAAGTTGGCTTGCAAAAAGATTGCACCTGGTCCTTATCTCGACACAGTTGCCATAATACAAAAACGGTGCTTTGAGTAGTGTTACCGATAAGAAATAAATTCATCCTGACCTTATAAAGCTTGAAGGTGATGCTGTGTACGAATCACAGAGGTGAGCATGCCCTGGCACAGGCAGCCGAGCAGTGCGGCTGGCTCCCTGCTGACGCCATGGCAGCACCTTCTTGGCCTCGGGTTCTGCATCTGTACAATAAAGCCTCTGATTCCTGACCTGCTGCTTCAAGGGTAAAATAAGACAACACCTATGAGACTGCTTCCAAAAAGAAAGGGTAATTTTGTAATGAATTATTAATAGCTGAAGTTTCTATTCAATTTGTTTGGAAATGTTGAAACTCAGACTCAGGGTTGCAAGTGACAGTAAGCTCCTTCAAATTGTCTATAGAAACACTTAAGAGAAAGCGTGAAAAGGAATCTGATTGCAAACATAACTGAGAATGCCAGACACTCAGGGGTGTTTGGGTTCTCCCTTCTCCTGTGCTTCCCCTATCCTGCCTCCCTTCCTGGTCACCTCTCTCTTTTTGACTACTTTGGCAAGCTCCTGATTAGTTACGGGAAGTGCACTGTTTCTCTGAACAAAGTCTGTGCGCTGAGTCACACTTGGCTTGGCTTTGTGTGTTAGTTAATTTTCTCCTGCTGGGACAAAATACCTGACACCCACAATTAGAGGAGGAGCAGTTTATTTTGGCTCATGTTGGTGGTCCTTGATCAGCTGGCTTCCAGGCAAAAATGACATGGCAGAAGGGAGAGCAGAGGAAAGCTCTTTCCGTCCTGGTGGCCAAGAAGTGGAGAGAGAAGTGAGGAGCTGGGAAGGGAATTACACACTTCCAGGTCATGCCCCCAGTGCCCACCTCCTAACAAGTCAGTTATATTGACCCCATAATCCAAGCACTTCAAAAAGCCCTGTCTCTGAGTACATGAGGCATTAGGGGGATATTTTTGTTCTGAACCATAACATTTGGGTCATGTGCATTTTGGTATCTGTGAGGGGTAGAGGCTCCCTCCCCATGGAGAAAAAATGTAGAAGTGGTCCCAAAAAGAAAATCAAACTGCTCTACCCCGGCTAGATGGCCACCACTGAAAGCAACAAAATCCTTCTACACTCCTTCTTGATTTTGGTACTCTGGAAAGACTAACTGCTACCCCAGCAACCTGGCATTAGTGCTGGACATGCAGGTCAACATGTTGGCACATGAGTCTCAATCTCCTTTGCATACAAATGTACCCTGGGCTCAAGAGTCTTCAGGAAAACCTTTGCGCAAGCTTACCTCAGCAACCGCAATCACGTAGCTAGAACTATGTGCTATGGTGAGCAGGAGAGGCTGTCGCATCACTTTTGTTGCTGAATTGCAAGAAGGAGTTTTTAAAGCTACTATTCATTCTGCAGCCTGTTAAAGGGTACAATGGAAATGACCCCAAGTAAAGTCCATATGGATTCTGCAACTGGCTATTATTCTGAAGAAAGAATGTCTCTCTGTGATGCCACCTGCACATCCTTCCTCCTACCTGGGAAGGAGACGGGAGAATTGATCGAGGCAGGATTTATTCGCCAGCACCAATGATGTGCTGTGGTGGATGGTACAGATGGGCTGGCATTGGGCCTGGCCTAGGGGAATCCTAAGATTCTTAAGGATGCAACTTTGACACAGGAGAAATTTTTGTTTCAGGGACACATTAAATGTAGTGGGGCATGTGGTTTGCAAAGAGCTCTGTGTGCTCAGGGAAGGGAGGAAGCAATGTTTGCAGAAGGTGTAGAGAAAGCCCCACAGGACAGGAAGAGAGATGTCTAAAAAATCAATTGCATTTAATATGGGTTGTGTACTTGCTGTGTGTCATATAAGTGCTAAGTACTTTGTATCTTTTCATGTATTCTCTCAGTTTCATGTACTCTCTCGCCTCTGCTGCCATAAAAAGTAGCGACTAAAGAAATGGAGGATCAGCTGGGGATTTAGCTCAGTGGTTAAAGTGCTTGCCTTGCAAGCACAAGGACCCAAGTTCAATCCCCAGCACCAAAAAAAAAAAAATAAATAAAAAATAAAAAATAAAAAAGAAATGGAGGATCAAAGTTCAGAGAGGTAGGAACGGTAGGACCCAAACATAGTGCCCTGAACTAGTTTGCTGCTTCATCTTCAACTTCTCTGTAACAACTCTGATACAAATTTTAAAATCCTACTAATTCTTGTTCTTGGCTAAGGACTGCCAGGAAGACTACCTCAAATTACTGGTTTAGTCACAGGCTTAACAGTTGTTTTTAAATTAACGTTTTTAGCAATTGAATGTTCTTTATATTAAATTAATTTTACATTAAAATAGAATCAAAGGTTTACATTTTAAAAATAAATATTATAATTAATGCAACACAGAAATGTCTGTAAAAATTGAAAATTTCTGGTTAAGTTATATTGTATGTTTTGCTTTTTCATTAAGTTATAAATCTCTTTTATTACTCCAAGAAATTCAGTAATACAACATCATCCTGGGCTATAAACTGCCGGATTACTGAATTTTTACAGTATATTCATGGCGTCCATTTGTGTGCAATCCCTACACTCTGAGAACTCCAGCACAGTTATTCCTTGTTCAATTTTATTTAAACTACCATTTTCCAAATATATTTGGTCACAGATAAAACTGAAATATCAACTAAAAATACTTTTTTCTTGTTTTACTTGAATTTCTAATCATAAATTGACAAACTATAATCATATATGTTTGTAGGCTGAAAAATGATGCTATGATTTACAAATATAAGTGGAATAATTACAAGCTAAATAACATATCAACCACCTCATATCATTTTTTTGTGGTGCGAACATTTGGAATTTACTCTTTGCTAACTTGAAGTGAACGATAATTTACATGATATAGGACATATTATCTTTAAAAAGCAAGATGCAAGGAAGTTACAGAGATAATTCAGTGACTCAACCGTAACTTCGAGGACACAGGCTCTTTCACGTTTCTATTGTGCCATCTGTAGTGCACTGGCTTATTCCACAGAGCCTTCCTCCATCCCACATGGGCACAAAGTGGCTGCTGCTATTCCAGACATCACAAATAGATACTGCTACAGTTTGAATTGTTTTTTTTTTTTCCCTCCACAATTAATGGTGAAATTTTGTTGTATTAGTATTAGGAGGTAGGGTTTTGAGAGGTGATTAGGCTTAAGGGCTCTGCTCTTATGAATGAACTAATGCTGGTATCATGAAAATGAGTTTATTATTTGAGGAATGGATTATTTATAAAAATGCAAATTCAGCCCTCTTTTACTCTTGCCCCTTCACTTTTTGCTATAGAATGCCAGGTGCCAGCACCTTGATATTAGACTTCCCAAACTTTGGAAATGTGAGCCAATAAATAATGTTCATTATAAATCACCCAGTCTCAGGTACAGCAGCATGAGCAGGACTAAGACAGATGCAATAATTGCCAGCTACAAAGACGGATTTTTTTTTTACACGTATTTTTTGAGATAAGGTCTCACTATGTTGCTGAGGCTGTCCTCGAACTCCTGCCTCAGATTTCCAAATAGTTGGGATTAGAGGGACTTTAAAATGCTCTTCTTTGTATCAGAGAAGAACTCTTCTCTGGTTGGCTGACCTCCTCTCATATTTTATTGGTTAGCGCTGGGTCCCATGTTTTCTTCTAATTTGCTTGTGGCTGGACATGTGACCTAATTCTTACCAATCTCTAGGAAGGTGAATGAAATAGTTGTCAATAGCTGGTACTAATTAAAATTCACCCCTTCCCTAAAGAGAGTTACTATCAACATCTAAACAAATTCATGATTCTATTTAAAAAGTACATCAAGGGGCTGGGGATTTAGCTCAGTGATTAGAGTGCTTGCCTTGCAAGCACAAGGGCCTGAGTTCGATCCCCAGCACCACACACACACACACACAAAAATACATCAAGGTTAAATTGTTTGTTGGTAGGTGGCCCTCAGCATCTGCCACAATCAGTCCCTTGTTTCCAGGAATAAGGATGAGTAAAACAGAAGTTAGAAAATCCAAAACGTCCTCTCCAATACTAGCATCTTTAGGGGCATTTTCTTCCCTCATCTTTGGCTTAATTATCTAGAGATGTGACTATTTGTCACTCAGCATTTCCTCCTAAACCTGTAAAATTTTTCACATGAAAACATAGGAACACTGTGGCCCGCCATTGCTGACAGAGCCCTTGATGCCATCAGACCTGTTATCTTACAGATCCTGCTTCAGTGGTAGGGTCAGGTAAAGGATGCAGGTATGCTGCTGAGACCTGAGAATAGGAACAGTAAGGCCCGGGGCACATGGGTGCACCACCAGGAGCAACTGCCTCAGGCCTTATGCTCTTTCCTGCCCTTCAGGCATCTTTCCCTCAGGCAGTTAACGGAGATTAGCCTTCTGTGTGGGAAGCATGGTGTTCTGTGGAAGCACCCTCACTTAATGTCAAAAGAGTATCCCAGTCATCTTGCTTGTTGGGGAAGCTAATGGTGTTTTCCATGGGCAACAGCATTGTTCTTTTATTTGTCTGATTTTAGGGGCTAGAAAAATTTTCAAGTGTTCATGGTCCCTGGAGACCCAGGATTTGTCAGCCAACAGATGTGTAGGTTTATTCTCAGTTACTTATTAACTTTCTGAGTTGAAGAAAAGGGTTCAGGACTGTCATTAAGAACTAGGCCGTGGAGTCAGTTTCACTTTAGTATAAACCCTGACAGGGCTGCTAACTTGTCTGTGAACTTGGGAAAGAAACTCAAATTCCCCAGCCTGAGTTTCTTCTCTTTTCTAACATGAAAATACTGAAGTACGTTTCTCATAGGGTGATTTTGAAGATCAC
>PVJO010034505.1:0-10870 GCA_004026905.1 Hystrix cristata | reverse complement strand
CGCTCTAGACTATGAACTTTACAACTTCTCAGCTGTTAACTTCTACATTAGGTAAGACAGACTGTTCGAATGAGCTGGAGTAGGGTATTCCCTTGTTCCACATAGAAGTTTACAACAGATTATGTTTGGGTATTTTCTTTCAACAAGCTATCAATTGCAGTTCAGTTCTTCCTGCCCACTGGTAGTTCCTGATTTCAGGTAGAGAGCGTCTGATTGGGTGAGTCGTGACATCCTGTATTCACCTGAGTGTCTCTGCACTCCAGAGAAGCAGCAGCTTAGGGACAAGAGAAATAAGAATTGAAGGAAAAAATGGAAACAAAGCTTTTGTAAATAAAGAAGGAGGAAGGGTGAAGGGAGGGTAAGGGGAGGGGGAAAAAAAAGCAAGATCTATCGTGTACAAGTACAAATCCCCTATGATGAATGTTATCACTATGTACATCTAAAAAGTACCATTAAAATAAAATTTTTAAAAAAATCAGATGCAGGTCGTGTGTGGCTAAACGACCATCATTTTCTGATCTGTGGTTTAGAGAAGTCTTTTTTAACATGGTGAGGATAACGAATTTCCCACTGAGAGTGAGTAACATAGGCATATACATAAAACCTGCTATAGATAATGATATGTATATTGGTGTATACAAATACAGATCTACATATGCATTTGATAGCATGTATTTACATATTTTGATATACTGCCTTAAAATTAACTTTCCTCAGAAAAATCAGAATATAAAATCGTCTTTACAAATAATTTATCTCATCGATTTCTTTCATGAAAAAATTAATTCTACCTACTGACAAACTGTAGTAACTTTATATAGTTATGGCAAGGCAAAACTTAAATTTAAATCTAAGTCAAGGAACTTCAACATGAAGGCAAATTGTAAATGCAAATATCATGTTTAATTTCCTAATGGTTGTGACTCTTTTGTTCTGATGGTTAAAGAAAAAAAAAAAAATGAGAGCTGAGCCCTGACTTATAATGGTGCATAAATGGAATTGAACTCAAGTAAGACTTTTTATAACATAATGACTGGTATTTGTCAAGGCATTCTGGAGTTTTCAGAAGTTCTTACATTGAATTAACGTTGTTTCACTTCCTTTCTTCTTAGGGCACTGGTGCTATCCACGGCATCCAAAAAACGACAGCAGAATTCTGTACCTATTTTAAAGTCACCTGAATCAAAGGACCTTCTAGAAGAGTTCGAGGGCATTTTCAATTGTTTAAAGAGCTCTGCTTGCACTTTATCTAGTAATGGAAAGTTGACATGAGCCTTGTATCAGCCAAAAAAAGCTATATATGTTGTCGTAAAACCAACCTTCAAAGCTTAATGGCTTTAAAGAACAAAGTTTATTTCTTGCTCCTGTTTATCTCACTGGGGTTGGAGAAGTTGCTCGACAGCATCACTGTACAGCTGGCACTCAGTTTCCAGGTGATCTGTATCTGTGGATTCAACAAATCGCAGACTGAAAATACTTTCCAAAAATTTGCCTCCATCTTGAACACGTATACACTTTCTTGCTTTTATTCCCCAAACAGTACAGTACAACTATTTATAAAACATTTGCATTCACTGTGTTAGGAATTAAAAGTAATGAAGAGATGATTTAAAGTACAGGATTACATGCAAATACTGTCACACTCTGTAAGGTTTTGAGCATCCTCAAATTTTTATATCACTAAAGAACTCCTGGAACCAGTTCCCTACAGCTCCCAGAAGATGACAGTACTTACTCCAGAGTCCGGGGCTGGCACATTCCAGGGCCAGGAAAGTTTCCTGCCTGGCAGCTGTCATGGAAGGAGGGAGATACAATGCAGCAAAGCACACCCTCCATCATAAAGTAATGTTTCACGGCCAAAGCAAAGAGCTGCCTGGATGGGAAGTTGCAATTCTGACACATTTCTGGACAGAAAAAAACTGAACATTGACTGAACATCCCTTTTGGTATCACGATTAACTTTCTTCTTTTTTTAGAGTAGGACTGTGACCAAAGTACTTTTAGTTTTCAGTCTGAGTCTTCAACCACTCAACTCCTAGCTCTGATGAAGTTGATAATTTCACTAGCAGTTAGCAAGTCTTTTTTTCAGATTTTTTAATGGGATCTTAGATGTCAGCATATGTCAAATGCAGAAACAGTCAGTCAGAATGTCTTTTCCATTCCAAGCAGCAAAATCATATGTGCTGTCATAAGAACTGTTAGGAAATACATCTGATGTAATTTTGAAGATATCTGGATTTTTATGAGTTTCCTAAAAGGTGGAAGCAAAACAGAAATCTTTGAAGATGTCTACATGGCTGTAATAATGGCAACCAGGGAACAGCTGTAACAAGGTGTTTCGGGAATATCGTCCGGTGGTCCATGTGAGAAGTGGTAAGCGGCCTGACTGCTTCAAGTCCTCACACGGCGTCCCTGTTGGGGAGGGAGGTCTGCAGGCCAGCAACAGACTTCAGTGTTTCCCTCTGCTCAAGCCAGATTACGGGACAACCGTTTCCATGACACTCATGTTGGCTCTCTGATCCTGCTTCTAAGTGCAAAAGGTTCCCTCACAGGGAACTTTCTAAGATAAGGACTTTGTACTGAACCAACCTCAAGTTTCAGTAAGGTGTCAGCTTTTAATATTGGGTCTTTTTTTCACAAAAAAATTCATATTGTTGACATAGTTTTGTGTCAGAGGTAAAATATCTTTCTTCTTCTTTGATTTTGTGCATCCAGTGGGAATACATGCGTCCTATAAGAAGGACTGTGGCTTTTATAACCATTATATTTGATGACAAATCTAAAATCAAACACTACGTGAGATTCATTTTACTTTGTTCCTTTGTCTGTTTCTAGCTGAAGATAGACCTAGCGGTGAGCAGAGAATATATAGATAATGATTATGATGTCATTGCATGTTTTCCTTTACTTATCATCATAGGAAACTATTCTTAGTTAAATAAATTGGTGGTGATAATGACAGAAACTATATTTTAACCGACTTTATCCAGGAGAATTCCATCCCTTACATAAAACCATATCCCAGACATAAGCATATGTATCCAAGTAAAACCCTGATAAAGTAAATTGAAATAAAAATGTTTTCTACAAAGGCAAAACTAAGGCAATAGGAAAGAATGGCAAGGAATAAAAATATGTACTTGTATTTGTGTCTGATTTATGAACCCCCAAAGTTTATCAAGAAATCAAAATAAAAGTGCATTGTTTACTAAAACACAATTCCTCGTTAAATATCAAGGCCATAAGAATAACTAATAACATGAAAACTCTGGGCATGAAGTCCTTCTTTTAAAATGAAAATGTTATTGACATATAATTTGTCTTGCAAACTTTCAGCCTTTAAGGACTATGCATTAATGGATGCCAGATCACAGAGAAAGCCAGTAAAGCTTTCATTAGAAAGCACAGATACAGGTGATATTAAACTTCTCGTGTACGTGTTTCCTTACATTTATACATCATCATCTATCAGCTTCTGCAATGCATTCTTTTTTTTGCGGGGGGAGGATGCTGGGGGTTGAACTCAGGGCCTTGTTCTGGCTAGGCAAGTACTCTACCACTTGAGCTAAAACTCCAACCCCTGGAATGTATTCTTATATCTTACTCATATAGCACCATTAGGCATTTTCATCAAGTACCCAGCAGGGTAGAGATTATATGTCTTTGTCAGTTGAGTAAACTGAGACCAGGAAAACTGTGTGGAAGCTCGACCTTCCAATTTCATCCATAGTGTTGTGTTATAACACAACTCTAAATAAATGTCTTGAAAACAGTTCCATCCTGTCCTTTTGTTCCAAACGTCACTTATTATAAAGCAACCATCACGAATAACTGGAGATTTTCTCTGTCATGGTTAACTTCATGCGTTGATTCCAGTACCGTGAAGAGATCACTAAATGACTGTATTTTCAGGAGTGTTGTCCTCCCACACTTTGGAGTAGGAATCGTGTGTTTGAGGAAGGATGACTTGCAGCAGATGACACCCCAATGAAGGTGCTGAAGACTTGTAGAACTTTAAAGGGACCGTTGAGGTGTGACTTCTGGAAGCCGAAGGCTCGTGGAGCTGAATTTCAGAAGCCTTCACACGAGGCGCGTCAGAGATCCACCTCTGCTCTCTCAGGGTAGCAGCCGACATTCCCACATAAGAAATATTTACAAAGAAGCTTCATGGGAAGAGGTGCGAGTTGATTCTGTTTCTGGAGGTAAAACGGTCCTGGGGTAGACAGATTTTCATTCCTTTAATCTGAGTCTGCTTCTGATTTGTGGACTGTCGAAAAGGAGCCTAGTGGCTGTGTCCACAGTGAAGAACAGTTTCTTTGCATAAATAAACAAGCACAGAAGTTTCACCTCTGTGACTCTTTGCAGCCGGAGGCTGCCAACTTCAACTGTTTATTTTAAATAAAGCACATTTCCCAAGGCCATCAGCCCGGGAAGGTCTAACTGAATAGTACATCCATGTGGTCAAGTGTTTAAACATGGCAAATGATGAGTTGTAAGTCTGATTTAGTCTCAGGAATCAATTTTTAACCTGACTTCAGCCATCGTTGTTCCTTATAATTTTATAAGTCATAACATATAGAAGTGAGTTTACATTGTGGTTCCGAAAACAGTTCTGGAAGAGATTAAATATTTGCTTAAAACCGGTTTTTTGGTGACTTAGGCTTTCTACTTTGTAATGACAAAACGTTCTATGAGATGGATCCAAGTAATTGGTCAATTTGTTATCAGGAGTAAGTGTTGAAGAGATTACATTACTTACAGAATACCTGCTCTCTTACCCATTAACATATCATTCATGCTTTCTTCAAATTCCTACTTCTCTTTGAGGCCTTCTTTGAACAGTAGGGAAAAATGAGGGAATCACAGAAATCTGTTCACTAACTGTGTGAATTTGGCAAAGTTATTTACATTCTGAGCCCTAGTTACCTTGTTTATAAAATCTGGCTCACAATGAATATCAAGAGAAATGTTTGAAAAGTCAAAGAGAATGTCCTTAAAACTCCAGTGACTGGTCCTTAATACAGACCCAATACACATTACTCTGTTTTCTTCCACCCTGTGTTGATTATTCACACATCTGAACACTTGTAGCCTGTACTGTTCACTCCCAGGATTTCTGTGCATAAGAAACTGTCTCTTTAATCAGCGTATAAAGCAAGAGCATCATGTACACCTGCAGGGTGGAGCACAGCACAGAATATAATGTGGGGAGCACTGTGAACCCCCGGTCAATGCCCTGTGGGTTTTGTCATAGTTGGTAGAAAGCACACCAACGAGCGTGGCCCCTGTGACAACGAGGGCTGTAGCTGCTCAACACAAACCTTGTCAGGTTGAATTCTGATCGCCAAAGTGAATTTAGACAGGCAGTTATTTCCTAAACAGCTTGGCGGCCACACTGTGGTTTCTCTGAATTATCTCAAGCCCTTTGAGTCCCGGCCCTTGGACAGTTTGGACATACGCCAGCATTAAATGGAAAGATAAAATGAGACGATACCATTTCACAGAATTCCAAAACAGCCCATTTCATTAGCTTCAGATCTGACCTTCACTCACCGTGGAATATTAATGCCAATGCTTTTGTTCAGAAAGGGTCCGATATGTTTTGTCCTGTTAAAATCTTTGTTAAAATGATTGTTATTCGGATGTATTTGTTTCAAATTGTTTCAATG
Source organism: Hystrix cristata (assembly GCA_004026905.1). Lineage (NCBI taxonomy): Eukaryota > Metazoa > Chordata > Mammalia > Rodentia > Hystricidae > Hystrix > Hystrix cristata. The sequence goes on along the minus strand of PVJO010034505.1, from coordinate 5,201 downwards.
CATAAAGATTTTTTTTAAAAAATAGTTGTAGCTTTCTTATCTTTATCAATTTACTAAGTATTTTCCTCATTTTTGAAAACTTAGCTTCATTTTAATGTTTGCAGCATTTTCAGGCACTAATCAAATTTTGATTATTTAGGGGCTGGGGATTTAGCGCAGCGGCAGAGCGCTTGCCTGGCAAACACAAGGCCCTGAGTTTGATCCCAGCACCCCCCAAAAATTCTTTTCAGCATTTAGAATATTTCTACATTTTAAAGTAAATGCGGCCTCATGGTACATCTTTCTGCATAGAGATTTGTATCTCTCCTTTTATGACTATGTCTTCAGGCTACATTTTCCAAAGTTCACTTGGTTACATGGGAAAAAATCTCGAAGTTTTGATTCACAGCTCCAAGTGTCCTCAAAGATAAGCCCCATCAGCAGTGGGAGAGAAGGCCTGGTCATCATGCTCCTGCCAGTGACAGCTGGTCTGTGATGTGGCGATGAGGGCTGGGGACAAGTGAACCTCACTGGTTTGATCGGGAAGAAAGAAAGAAATTGCATGATTGCTTTAATGCTCTTGTTGATTACTTGATTTTATATTTATTATAGATTAACTATTTGTATTTCTTCAATTGTGAATTTTCTGTTTAAATTCTTTTGAAAACATACTAGTTTTTGTAATAGATTTTGTTCATTTGTTGTAGGGTAACAGTTATTTCCAATTTAGATATCAGAGTATTATATCAATATTTTATTTTACTTTTTATACAATTGTTGAAAGTTTTTTTGTTTGTGTGCTAGGGATCGAACTCAGGGCCTTGTGTTTGTGAGGCAGACACTCTAACCACTGAGATAAATCCCCGGCTGAAATTTGATTTTAAACATAAAACCACGTCTAATTAAAAAGTAAGAAACAGCAGAATTATATACAGGAGAATAACTGTAGATCACCCTTAATTCTATCACCTAGTGCTAATTTCTATTTACCTTTGAAGTATTTTCTCCAAAGATTTTTTTTTCTGTGTGGAAATTTTAAGAAAATTATCCCAAGGATAGTCTTGTATCTTTTTTTTCCCACTAATTGCATTGAGAGCATGTTCCCAACTGATCATTCTCAATTCATTCCTGATTAAATATCCCTTGAAAGCATACTTTTTAATCCTTGCAGAAGATAAAACTATTGATTTACACCCAGACACTTGTATGGTTTTAAAGTCCTTGCTATTACATGTAATAGGATAAAAAAATCTTAAAACAGAGCCTTAGAGATATAATTACTAGATCCATTAATAGGAACATAAACATTGCAAAATAACTTTCTGAAAAATGAAAACAATGTGTGTTCCAGCAGAATATGCAAATGCCACTCTAACCATGTTTTGTTAGCACCGCATAGTATTACAATTTTAGATGAAAATATTTGCTTCTTGATAGAATTAATCGTATATTATCATTTTTCTGTGATGCTCTTTAACAGTAAAGTTGAACATTTATTAGAACACTTATTTATCATAAGTTTATTATTTGGCTCTACTGTTCTGTAGAATATGAATGTAACTATTTTAGGAGTTTTGTTTCAGATTTCTCAATAGAGAAGATAATTATATTGCTATCGCAAGTATTTTTTAAATTTTCTTTTAGATGTGAAAAGGCTTGTTTATATTCAAATAACAAGATTTTAGTTGTACATGGGTCTCTTTTATGCTTTTTCCCATTGTTTTAAATTTAAAAAGGCTTTAATTATTCTGAAATTCACTAAATACTTACCCAATTTTTCTATTTTTAAAAATTTTTTTCATCAGCTAACTCTCATGTCATTATCTTTGGAAATAAAAAATGTATAAAGAAAATATAATTATACATTCTTTTTCCCAACTTTACTGAGGTATAATTGAGAAAATTTATATAAATTTAAGGTATAAAGTGTGATGCTCTGATATATATACATTGTGAAATGATTACCACAGTCAAGCTAATTAGCAGACCCTGTCTTCACCTACTTAACTTTTGTGTGTGTTTGATAGTGATGAAAATACAGAAGATCTGCTCTCTTAGAAAATTTCAAATATATATTATTATTAACAATAATCACCAGACTGTACATTAGGCTTCCAGAACTTATTCACCCAATAACTAAAAGTTGGTCGCCTTTGACCTCCCTGCTTCTTCCACTCCTCAATTTTTGGGTAACTACTCTTCCATTCTTTCTATGAGTTCAACTTTTTAAAATCTCCACATAAGTGAGATCGTCTGGTATTTGTCTTCTGGGGCCTGGCTTACTCCACTTACTATAATTTCCTCCAAGTTCATCTATGTTGTTGAAAATGTTAGAATTTCATTCTTTAAGTCTGAATAATATTCCTCTGTGTGTGTGTGTGTGTGTGTGTGTGTGTTTCTATGTCTCATTTCCTTTATTCATTCTCCTACTGACAGACACTTATGTGGCTTCTACTACTTAGCTGATGTGCACCATGGGAGTACATAGTTGAGATAATGATCTTATTCTCTTAGAATATGTAACCAGGGGTGATGATACTGAATCATTTGGTAGTTCTATTTTTACTTTTTAGACAACTGCCATATTGTTTTCCATAATGGCCTCACCAATTTACATTTCTGCCAACAACAGAGAAGTGTTTCCTCTTCTCCAACACTTGTTATTTTTTGACTTTTGGATACTAGATAGCCATCTTCATAGCTACAAGGTCACATCTCATGGTTGTTTTAATTTGCAGTTACTTGGTGATTAGTGATGCTGAGCAAGTTTTCTAATGAATTGAAGACCTAAATGTAAGATCTGAAACCATAAAATTTCTAAAAGGAAAACAGGGCAAAGAATTTTGGGACGTGACACCAAGAGTACAAGTAAAAAAAGAAACAAACAGAATTGCACAACTAAAAAGATTCTGTGTAGCAAAGAAAATGATCAAAGAAATAAAAAGACAACCTACAGAGAGGAGAAAATATTCACAAACTATACATACATTAAGGAGTTAGTGCCCAAAATACATGCAGAGCTCATTCAACTGAATAGCAAAAAAAAAGCAAATAATGGGCAAAAGGCATGAAAATGCATTTCTGCAAAGCGACACAAGTGGCCAACAGGCAAAATAATGTTTTCTTATCTCACTACATTATTTGCTAGTAACAGTTAAATATTTTTCAGTATTCGTTTGCTTTTTCAAAGAAAAAGTCACCTGCTTATTATGATTTATAAGAACATGATACATATTTCATTCTGGGCTTTCTCTGGATTTGGGGCAATTGCTGAGAATTTTCAGCACTCTTCCCTAGTCTCAATTCTGGGGTGTGGGTGGGGTTAGGAACTAGGTCATATTAACCCTTTTTCTCAGCTCTGGAAACTTCTATTTCTTTCTTTTCAAAAGTTTTTAAAGTTTATTTCATGAAGTAAAGCTCTTTGCCTTTTTGCACTTTCTGTTGAAAGATTTTGGATATTTCCGACATTTGTCATGTTTTTGTTTCTGTTTTTTATTTCATTAGCTGCTGAGGGAAAGATTCAGTGTCACAGTCACAACACACAAAGCTCTTTCTTACTCTTCAGGCACTGACGTTAGGGGAGGAGTTGTCATAACTTTTATGTGTACGACCTATTTTCTAATACTACCTGCTAGAAAGTATTTGAAATGTTTCTAAATAGTTTTCTAATTAGTTTAGAATACTTTAACATACGGAAAATTTTCCTCATTGGAGATATTTAATGGCTGCATATTCTATTACACTGATTTTGCTATGCTGGTATCATATTCCTGTTACATTTTATTAAACACTTTGATATGTGAAAAGGAAAGCTTCCCATTTTATTTCCCACTCTTTTTTGCTTGATGTTATAGACAATATTTTAAATTGTTACCTCCATTTCTTTCAGAAATTTTCTTTTCGTTCTTTGAGACTTTCTTAATAAAATGTTAGGCATAAGTTATTTTTGGAAGAACAGATATCTCGTGTACGTCTGAATTCTGTATAATGCTTCAGATTTATTTTGGTTCATTTATTCTTTAATGACATACAATTTGCTATTTAATCCCTCAAATGAGTTATGTATTTTAACTGCTTTTTGGTGTGTTATTTGCCCATACTTTCAAGACTGTGTTCTTTCTTCTTTTTTTTTTTTTTCTTGGTGCTGGGGATCGAACTCAGGGCCTTGTGCTTACTAGCGAAGTGCTCTACCACTTGAGCTAAATCCCCAGCCCGTGTTATTTCTTTAGTGACACGACACACTTTATCTTACATTCTGCATCTAAATATTGCAATATCTACAGACTTTGTGCATCTGATTCTGCTGCTGTTTCTGGCAGTTCTTCTCTGTGATGTTTGTTTCCTCGTGTGGTTTGTGATTTTTATGTCAACTCATGGTTCGTGTTCTACTAGGAACAACTGGAGGATGCAGTGAGCACATTTCTCCAGAAAGGATTTGCTTCATCCTATGGTTTATACCTAGATGTCCCCCAAAGCCTCATGCACTCACAGGTGGGGCTTTGGGAAGGTGATTGGATCATGGGTGTGTGGTACTCATCTGTGGATTAGTCCACTGATGACTTTATAGCTAAATGTGATTTTGGAAATGAAGCCTGTTTTTGGAGGAAGTGGGTCACTGGGGCTGTGGCCTGGAAAGGTCTCCCTCCCACCTCCCTTTATTGCAATTGGCAGGACAGGTAGCTAGGGAAAAGCCAGGCCCTAGAGGGAGTCAGGATCACACAGTGAAGCTCAAATAAGACAAAGCCTGAGACAAAGGGATGACAAAAAACTGAGCCCCAGGATGGAGACACAATGGCCAAGGCCAGGGCTCCAGGGATCCAGTAAGCAAGGGTCCTATGTTAAATTGGTGAAATCCTCCTGGCCCATTGAGCCTGGGAATGTGATAAAAACAAGGTAACCAAACCTCTATTCATACTTCTTTGAAAAATGTCTTCGTTCTGCTCATGCTAATAATTTTAGAAAAGTTACAATTAATGGTGCCTGCAAAAGTACACTTTCTGTGGGCCCCCAATTCTGATAAGCTCACTTCTAGTCAAACTTCCATGTACAAAGACCCCTAGACAGAGTCCCTGTGGCAACCCACTTTTGGGCCCCTTTCTATTTTCGGGAGCTTTCCACTAATAAACTTTCTTCCTACTTACTTCTCACATCCTTGAGTCCATTCTTAGGTGCTGTGAGACTCGAACTTGGTTTGTGTGTGTGCTCCGTGAACAGGTACCTTG
>PVJO010034504.1:0-10981 GCA_004026905.1 Hystrix cristata | reverse complement strand
TTTTTTTTCTTTTTTCAGAGAATATGGTATGATAAAAAGGAAATCTACTTAAAGTTTTCTATACTGTTGTATCTGCTTTTTCTCCTGTGCAACCCTCAAATAGCATAACATTTTCTCCTTTGTACGACTTTTTATTGCAACACCCAGAGGATGATGGAGTACAAGGTAGAGACACAGGAGTAGCTGGAAGATTAACTTCTAGATATATAATCAAATAAATTGTCCTTAACAAATATTTCAATTGACTTTCATTAGAATTAATGCAAATATAAACTCTATTATAAATTATTTAAGTAAATTGTACATATCCCCAAAATAGGACACATTAAGAAAATGAGGGTATAATTTTTGTGTTAATTTTATGACAAATAATTAGGGAATTATAAATTATTGATACAAACAAGTGTGCTTATCAAACAGAGGTTTTGTTATTAATGCGAGTACATCACAAAGCTTTTAAGGTAACAGAAATAGTACATCCTTTTTTCTTTGCCCAATTTACTGACGAAGCAGAGTAGATGGGAAGCAAGCGTATCTCAATATTTTCCCACAGGCATTGTCTTCCTCTAGTCTGCATCAGTGTCTGCTAGGAGAAGCAAGGTGTGAAAGCAGATGAAAGAGATGAGGAGTAGGATTTTTATATTAAAAAATTACCTTAATCTGCTCATAATCCTCATTAGATATGAATGAGGGCACTTCTTTTCCTTATTTTCGAACTAGAGCTTTATTATTTTTCAATGTGCTGTTTTGTAATGAGGAAGCTGACATCTCACTTTCTTATCATGTTTTGATTACCGTATCAACAAAACACATCTCATAAATGAATTGACCATTTGACAGTCTTCATTTGGAAACTGTCTTTTTTGCCTGTCTTTCTTAGATTATTTTCAATTTGGAATATTTGCCTTAGTTCTCATGATCATTAATACTTACCTTGGAGTTTGAGACATCACTGCAATATAAAAATCTATTTTAGATTTCTCAAAGAATTAAATAAAAGATAATAGGCAGTAGAGAGAGAGATGTGTTTCAGATGGGAAGGGAAGCGAGAGATGCAGAGACAAGGAGGTAAGGAGGGGAAGGGGATGGAAAAGCAATTGGCATGTTTTGTGCTTGTAACAACTCCCCGCGAGGAATATTACATTATGTACTGCAGCCGCCTACTAATGAAAACCTGAAAAAAACTGTTTCCTTGAAAATCATATTTTAAGAGAAACTTGTTTTGAACTGAGAACTGATGTTATTATATGTTTTGGGATTTTAATCTGCCTTCCAACTTCCCATTCACCCTTGGTCCTTTCAGTCTGGGGCCCGTGAAGATGAACGGAAAATGCTCCTGCACTGCATGTTTAGATATTGAGCAGACTTTGCCAAGTAACACCAGCCTTTTAGAAGAGACTCAGGGCATCCAGTTAAGGAACCTAAAAGAGATTCAACATTTTATTCTCAAAATTACACTAAAGTTAAAGTAAATTGAAGGCATTGTCAAGGTTATAATGTTCTGCTTCTTTCAGAGATCCACAATCTAGTGTTTGTGTATTTTTGATACCCATTGTATGAATACTTTGATGTATTAGGGCAATAACACTGAACTTAAAACGGAGTTCAAGTTACACCACTTGTTGGAGCAACCAGGTCTCACCTGGAGCAGTGAGAGCTTTCATTCCATATCAATTACCTGGAAAAGAGGAAGAACATTGAGTCTCAGCTGGGCTGCATTCATGTAACCTCATTCTTTGATCTTCACAACAAAAGCATCAAAGGAAGAAGAGGGCAAAGAGATAGGGCAGAATGTAGTCAAAGAGAAACTTTCAAAGATGTCTATAAAGTTCTATCAGCCCTTCAAGGCCCATAAATTTATGGTGCCCCAATAAAAAATAGAGCAGGGTTTTCAACCCTAAGAACAAACTCTCTGTGAGAGTAAAACAAACTAGTCATTTCACATCCGTATTCATACTCCCCCTCCCCACTTCCTGCTTTTTTTTTTTAAATTCAATTTGTTGTTTTTTTAAATAGCTATTAAAATATATTTTTGTTTGTTTGTTTGCTTGTTTGTTTATATTTCTAGGTTGCTTAAGCTACCCCCTAATTGGAGTAAAACCAAAACTAGGAAATATATTTATATCAAAACTTCAAAGTGAAAATATTGTGCTCGCAGATTTCCTTCCTGCTGGAATAGCAGGAGTCAAAGTGTGAGAACTCGGAAGAGGGGTGATTCACTCTGGGAAATACAGGACGAATTAATGAAGTCTTTCTGTGCCACCTGGAGATTCCACATCTAAATTTAAATCATGGAAAGTCTAGTTCTTGCTATAAAAATGGAGACAAATTTTCTTACGCACATAGATGTATAAAAACAGCACAAGGAAATTTTAATAATGACTATAATCTGAATGACATTTTGGTGAAATGTTCTTACAGTCTCTGAGTCAATTGATCCCAAAGGATTTGGCATGTTTTACTCCATGTCTCTTCATGATTTCAGGAAGTTTTATTCATTTCTTAATAAAAATTAAACTAGGAGGATGTTCTTACTCCCTCACGGGTATGCTATTGGGGACAATATTGGCAATTTGCCTTAGCAATTAGAAAGTAAGGCATGAATAATATTGATGGGCCCAGGTTTAGCTTATTGATTATTTATTGATTCCAGAGATTAACTGTCAAGATAATTCAGTTAAGAGCAATGGGGCAGCAAATAGAGCTAGGGATGAATATAAGTGGCACATGCACTGGCTGTGCAAGGGGACACTAGGTCTACCAAAGATCAGAGCTTGTAGGAAGTCTGAGCTAAGAATCATTCAGCAAAACGGGAAGAGAACAGAGATTTTAACTGAGTGGCTGTCTGCAAAAGATTATGTGGAGCAACCAATCATGGTGATACACACCTGTAATCCTAGTGCTTGGGAGGTTGCCCAGGATGGTCACAGGGAGTTCGAGGCCAACCTGGGCTACATAGAGAGACTCCTGACTCAAGAAAACAAAACAAACGAACCAACAAAACAAGTCTGTGGTGCCTGAGAGAAACACAAAAATATAAGGTAAGTCTGAGCCAGAGACATAAACGGAAGGAAGGGAGGTTGGTGAATGTGTATTAGACTGCTGTGCGTTATAAGGAATATTCACAAGACTTTAAACCAATGTTTGCATTCCAAAGACTCTTATATCTCCCAGAAAAGTTCTGCCTTCACATCCTGGCCACAGTGAGTCCTTGGCTTGGAGAAGCCTACTGGAAGTGTGGCCTCCATGCAACACAGGTGTGGATTTCAGAGCACGGCGGAGGGTTCCTTACCCTGTAATGTTGCCTCCAGTGACAGGTTGGCAAGGTGGTTCTTAAGGGCAACGCAATGAAATTAGGAGATGAGAAATTAAAAGGTGTATTAAAGATTTACCAATTTCCTATGATAAAAATCGCATGTAAACAATTATATTTAATATACAAGGTAATTACTTAAAATAATATTATGCCCCAATGTTTAAAATAAGGAATCAGAGGTGTGGAAAAATATAATTGGCTGAAGGATATAAGCTTGTTGGTGGAGTATGGGCAGGACTTAAAGCAGCAGGTCAAGCCTCCAAACCTATTTAACTTCTGAAGTCAAGTAGTTGAAAGACAATGAAAAAAAAAAAAAAACAAAAAAAAACCAAGGAAATAAACAAAAAGGGTGGAGAGAAAGGGAAGATTCAGAACTATAAAGAAAGCTTGCAATTGTATTCTATTCTCCTATTTTCAGAGTCATCTCACTTAAAGAAAAAAGAAATCTTTAAAGTATTTTAAAAGTTTAGGAATTTGCAAAGGCACTAAAATATTATACCAGTTACGTAGTAACATGACTCTACAGAAGTTTAATGGAAGGAATGATAATAACAGAAAACCTGACCAAGACACTCTTCTAGGCTCATTTATTCTTTCTAATTTGTAATGTGAGCAGATGATTTTTGATCAGATTAAAGTAAACAAATATTAAGAACCATGCTTATTCTTTTTTCTAATAGTTGTACCCATGTAGAACAATCACTTTCCAATTCTTTACCTATACCTTGAATGCCTGAGTTTTGAATAATTACAATTAAGTAAAATTGTATTACATGTAATCTTTTGTACAGAAGTTGAGAATTAAGAAATAATTAAATTGTATTACAAGGCAGAAGAATAACAGCTGATTTTTGGTGAAAAATAAAAGCCAGGAGGGGTAAGAAGTAAGTTTTTGTTGATTGCAAAGGCGAAACTGTACACTCCAAAAGCAGATTACTTGGGTTTAAATTCTGATCTCTAGCTGTGTGATCTTGGACAATGTAAAGTCTTCTATGCCTCAGTTTAACCTAATGTAAAATAGAAAGAGCACACTTCTGAAGATTTCAAAGATGATTAAATTTTGTATGTAGGATGATGCTTAGCACATAGAAGTGTTCAATGAATATTATTATCACAAATATTTTGTATGCTTTATTTAGGATGCAGTGTAGTTTAAACAAGAAAGGAGAATTCGTGTTAATTGTATCAATACAGTAAACTAGTCAAAGGACAATTATTTTGAAAAAGTTATGAAAACAATACTTTATTCAAGGTTTCTTTATGAGAAAGAATTTTTAAAAAGAATTGAATTTCCAGTTGTAATTTTTAAAATTAATTGCTATTGGAAAGTACTTATTTTTTTCACAGAAAAATAGATGTCAACACCCCTTCAACTTTGGTAGCTAATAGTCCTCTCTATAATTTCCCTTGTGCTTTATGTATCAAAAGATTTTCATTCTTTTTTCGTGGTCTCAAAACAGATTTAACTTAAAAGAAAAAAATAAAAACCCTATTCATTGTCGAGAGTATTATTAATATTTAATTGGTAGAATATTCAGTTATAGTCTTAAAAAGTTACGTTAGTCATCGAAGTAATGAATGAAGGCAAATGCTAGTTGCTACTAAATATATGGCAGCTTGGCTATGCCATTCGCCAAATCTCACTCGAAGATAGACACGCACAGTCAAAATTGAACTTACTACTCTTTTCAATGAGAGATACTGTACAGTGTGGAGGATAAAGATTTTCACAATAACAAAAGGTATTAGAAAGGCTGCTGGAGGAATTAGGACTGTGATAGGCATTAGGAGGAAGATTTGAGGATTCAGTCTTTACTGTAGATCAGACACTATTAGGAAGCAGGAACATTTCCTTGATTTGGCATCTTAGCCCATGTTTTTACAAAGGAGGAGAAAGAAAAAAAAATCATAGCTCTGTAATTGCAAAAGAAACAGTAGTCAGTCATTATCCAAGAGAAAGGTAAGTTTCACACTTTACATATTGACCTTATTTTCATTGTTTTTAGGACAATGTATTAGGGATCGCCAAAGAGACAGAGCCAATAGGATAGACCAACAGAGACAGAAAGCCAGACATAGACACAGAAATGAGGAGGGTCTTGTTAGGATAATTGCTTATGTCATCATAGTGGGTGAGAAATCCCACCATACGCCACTAAAAAGCTGAGGAATCATCAAAGCTGTCACAAGATTCGGGCCAAGTCTGAAGGTCTCAGTTCTTGGAAAACTGCTGGTGCAAGTGCCAGAATCGAAATCTAGTGCCCGATTGCAGGAGAGGAGGAAGAGGATTTCCCAACTGAGAAAGACACGCACACGCACACACACACGCACACGCACACACACACACACACACACACACACAGAAACACAGAGACACAGAGAAAGAGATAGAGAGAAGGAAAAGGGGAAGAGCAGAGAGAAGTAAGGGAGGGAAGGGAAGGGAGAGATGGGAGGAGGAGGGAGGAGAAGAGGGGAGAGAAATATCACCTTTCCTATGCCACTTTGTTCTAGACAGGCCCCAGCCAATTGGAAGGCAGCAACCCGCACTGAAATTCATCGTCACTCAGTCCACAAATTCACGGGGCAGTCTCCTCTAGAAACACCCTCACGGATACATTTAAGAATAATATTTCACCAGTTATCAAGGATTTTCTTAATCCAGTCAAACTAATAGTTAAAAGTAAACATCACAGAGAAGATTACAGAGTGATTTTATATTTTTAATTTTGTCCTGGACACAAAATGGCCTTTTTAAAATTTTTGGTGTTCTAGGAGATTGCTTATGATGAATGTGAGCACAACGCAGGCTATCGGGGAATGGCAGGCCAACATCTAACAAAAGCAAGGCTTAGATGTTAGTGCCCACCAGTTTTCCAGTTGTCAGGGAAAGCCATAAGAGCATATATCTAAATGCCCACATATCATAATACCGAAACTTAGTGTCTTAAAAGAACTAAGCATGATTTCTGTGAGTTAAACATTAAGAGTGGTGCAGGTGAGTTGTTATGGCTCAGCGTCTTTTATAATTTTGAAGTCAGGAGGTGGGTTATATTTGCAATCTTGGTGAGGCTTCCCTGGGGTTGGATGATAATACTTCCAAAATAACTCACTCACATGACTCTTGATAGAACATCTTGGTGTTCTCCAGGTAGATACCCCAATGTGAGATTGCTTGAATGTCTTCAAAATAGGCTTGTCCCAGAAAAAGCGATCCTAGAATACAGGATGGAAGCTAAATTTGCAAGTGGCATTCATCATTTCTGCAATAAGCTGTTGATTTTCCAACATAGCACAGTACGTTGCAAGAGGGTTCTCTGCAAATATGTAGATATCAAGACGAAATGGTCATAGATGGCTTTCAGAGTTACTTATTAAACATGTTCCAGAGTAAACAACTCAAGAAAAGTACACAGTTTATGTCACACACAAATTAATAGCTCCCCTTGAAAAATTACTGAACAGAGATAAACTAAATGGCATCCAGCAAAGCAAAAAACACTGGAATTGGAAATACCAAATGAATAAATCTACAGTAATAGGAAGATTGTACACTCCAAACTGGCTTGAAGGTTCAAACTGTGCAGGGTAATAATATTTTCTATGTGACAAAATAATATCTGGGACAGACAAAAAAGTGGACCAACTGTAGGTACTGCCTTTACTGCTGCATTTATTATGTCAGTACTGAGGAAACCAAAACAACTTTCTTCATATGAGAAATAACAACCCAAAAGAATTTATCCAAGTGATTTAAAGCCATTCAAAAGTGTTTTGATGGTGTTCACTATTCTGGTACCTTTGCCAGAGTCTTGTGTTAAACACTGTGACCATTAAGCCTTAAATACTGATGAAGGAATCTAAGACACTCCACACTGAAAGATGTTCCTTCCTTTTACTTTTAAAAATGTGAAGATGCTATACAAAGGGATCATTTGTAGCTCAGAACAAAGAATTTTTAAAAATAACACTATTAACCAGGAAACTTACCTCAAGATCATAATGTGAAATCTTGTTATTCAAAAATGTGAGAATTTACAATAGACTTATTTTCTTAGTAGACATTAATGCCACGGAACAGTATTATGCAAACTTAAGAGGAAAAACAGTTTTTGAAGGGGTAAAACTACTTATATCAATTCTGAATACTGGCAGATTATTTTTGATTTAATGCCATTTAAATATATAAAGTAACAGGTGTAAACTCATAGCTCGTATCAAATGATAAAATTAAGCCATTTTTATAATGAAGCACAAAATAATTCAAACACTATATAAATTCATATAATTTTACAAATGGAGTTGCTTATGAAATAAATGCTGTATTGGATCCTGTAACACTGATTTAAAAAAAAAGATTCCAGCACGTGCTTGCAGGTGACTCAAATCTTTTACTGATTTCTATACTGACAAATTGGTATGCCCTTGATACAGCATTACCATCATTTGGCCTTTAACTGATATAAACGTTTCATAAAATACTGCCTTTTTGACAACAGCTATTTTGAACTTAAATTATAGTCTATTGCTAAAATAATCACAGAGGTACAAAGAAAATTTCATAATGTTATTATTTTGATTAATTAATATTTCATTCACTGGAGAATCCAAGCACACACACACAGAGAGACACATGCACAAAGCAACATTTATCATGCGAAAGATGTGAGTGTATTCAGATTAGCACAGAAATTTAAGTACAGAATTAAGGAGAGAAACAAACACACCTGTTGGTCTCCAAATAAATCTTTGAGGACCAAATGGGAGAAAATGCAAGAATATTATTTTATTTGCATGAAAGTTAAGATACAAGGAGACTAAAGATTTGAAATCTAGTACAAGAAATGCTTATTTGGAAAATATTATGGTGCATTTTAGAATGAAACATGTATCAAGGGGAGATGCAATGAAAAAATGTAAATAAACCTGCTGTAAATAAGGAAAGGGGGGAATGGAAGTGGGGGGAATGCGCGGGGGACCAAGATACATCATGTACAGGTACAAAATAAACATGATAAATGTGATCATTATGTATACAATGTGCCAATACAAAACAAACAAACAAACAAACAAACAAAAACAATGTACCAATACATGTTCTTGGCAAAAAATTAATAAAAAAGAAAAGAAAAAAAAGAGGAGATGCCAGAGCCCCCATCACATGGAAAGAAACTCATTTATACTTACTTTTACTTATTTTCAAAGTAGGCATAATGAGAGATTAAAAGCAGTAACTTACAATAAAATGCAATGATTATACGAAGATTCTGTCATAAAATTCAGTTAAAACTTAAAAATTACTTTTCTGGAATTTCCCATTTAGTATTTTATTTTTACACAAATTAATTTGAAGGTCTTTGAAAATGATACTGCAGCTAAAGGGAGACTATTTTTTTTTTTTTTATGTTGTACACACACTCTATATTGTGAGGTGCGGTAGTACCTCTGCTACACAATGATCAACAACTGGAATTCTAACCCACAGTTCAGTTTATTTTGTATTTCTTTTATGGGAAGCGTATTGGCTGGGGAAAGACATTCCACAAATCCATCCATACTGTACTCTATTCAGAAGAGTCATTTGAGGGCGAAGGGTAAGACTTACAGTTCAATTTATAATTGCTTTAAAAGTCATTAGGTTTATGCCTGAAAGAAAACCAATTTTGTTTAACAAGCCAGGTGCTATATAAGTATACATCCCTATGTGTGAGCAAGTGAGCATGCGTGCACACATACCCCCCACACACATACACACACAGTAACACACTATTAGTGCCTGTTTCAGATGTTGTTGAATTCTCGAATACAATTTGTTTTGTTTATATTTTAAATTTAAACAAAACTATTTCACAATCCCCACACTTTCTATCTCTAATGTCTTACCAATGGAACATTTTCTCTTTAGTTGAAATGAAAATCTACTTAGAACTGAGACGAGTTCACAGGCTAGAACGCCTATTGAAATTATACTGAATTGATGTCCCACTCTGTTATAATGGATAAAATCTAGGAATATCATGAGTTAATTTTTTTTTTATATTCAGAAGATTATTTTCCTTGAATTGCAGGAATATCACACATGTTTTAAATCTTTATCGATCATGACAACACCCAGCGTGTTTAACTAAGGAAGTGGACAGTAGTTTTCTGTGATATAAAGATGGTACAATCAGTGAGCCTTCCTATAAAATCCTGCTCGGTTACGGCAGCTTCTTTTGTCTAATACTGTGAAACAATGTGAGAACTTTAATCATGAAGTATGTTGTTTATGCATAAAGTTTCTGACTCTGAAAGTGTAATGTGCTTCAAGTAAAGGGTTTTGACCATCTAAAGGAACTTCAAAGATGAGCGAATCCAAGCGGATGCAATCATTTTTACTGAGGAGCAGGCATTGATTTCTAAAATGCAAGTCAGCATGATTTTTGTCCAACCTGAAATCTTCCCATTTTGAGCAACATGAGTTCTGACTGAAGCGCTCACCGTTAGCCGCACCTATGAGGATGAAGAGTTTCTGTGTGCTCAGCACTGTTGCTATTTCGCACAACAAATGATCTTGCATATCAAAAGACTATATTAGTTGATTTAATTTTCAGGATTCATTTTCAAAGAAAAGGAAAAAGAACTTTAAACTGCACACATATATGAGAGCCTGAAGAAAAGATTTTCATTGTAACATAGAGAGTAATAAAATTCTTAAAATGGATACTATGTACATTCATCTGTATAATTCCCTGCTTCTATACCATTTCATTTTCAAGATAAATTTAACAATTTTCTAACATATTCATATAATGTGCACATAATATAGTTTTAAAGGCAAAATTGAAATATTCGATTGACCATGATTTGCTTTATCATCTTTGGGTCATAAAATCATTTCCATACCCTTATTAACCAAATCAAATTTCATTATAAATCAAAGAATCAGTTAAAAAAAGGCACATTCAAATCTCTGAAACTCTCTTCAATTATTAAACTGATAATGAATATGCTAATAGCTCTTTTTAGTCTATGGTTTTTAAACTACATCTAATTATAAGTTTTCTGATACTTGAGAGAGTGCTTTTTGGAACATTTAATACATTAACAGGGAGGGACTAAAATGCTCTGGAAATCTGAATTCAGTATTGAACATTTTTTCATGAATTATATAACTGCTATTTGTTGAAGTTGGATAACTTCTTACAATTATATTTTAAACTTAAAAGTACAATTATACCTCATTTATACAAAATTACCTTTGAAATTCTTATAGAAATAAAGTCTTACACTTTTAAATAGCATCTATAAAAACTCAATTACTTTCATAAAGGTGTAAGTGAATGTAAAAGCTTCTCTATTAACTTCACGTAAGTAAATGAATTATAGTTACTTTTGTGATCATTGTTTGAGAAGTAGTGACTAAAGGATATACCAGCACAAAAGAATACTATCTTTGATAAGGCCAATAACATTTCTTGTCATAATTTCTTTATATATACATTATAATAGCTTCTATTCGTATTTGTTCCACTAAAATTAATTTTGACTACACTATTGTTAATCATCTACACAGATGTGAAATTGAGAAAATCCAATTTTGTTAAAGAAGCCAAACAACATCTATCTCCAGGGAAAAATATTAAAACGAATAAACACAACAGCAATAACAATGCTGAGCAATGTTTA
>PVJO010034503.1:0-10874 GCA_004026905.1 Hystrix cristata | reverse complement strand
AGTCATTCATATATAAATGGATGTTTCTTGAGAACATACTCTTAAGTGAAATAAATCGGACACTCATGAGCACGCATCGAATTGTTTCTCTGATATGAGAGACCATAATTGTAAATAAGGACAAAGAGGTGTAATAGATATTATATAAAAGGAGGATGGTGAGCAGAGGAGAGAAGTACTAGAAAGAAAGAAGGGAAAAAGTAGAAAGGCAACAGGGGAAAGAGAGGGGAAAGGGAAAATATGGAAAATGATGAATGAACCTGCTGTAAGTAGAGAGGGAGGGTGCAGAGGGGAGGGGGGGAGAGGGGGGAGAACCAAGATACATCATGTATAGGTACAGAATTAATGTAATGAATGTGACCATTGTATGTAGAATGTACCAATACATGTTCTTGGTTTAAAATAAAATAAAAAAAAATTGGCTCACCATGACCTGTCTTGTCCACAGAGACAGATGTCACCAACAGGGAAGTATTAATGTTTTTCGTAAAGGGATTTCTAGAGACTTTGGCCTATGTGTTTATACCCTGAGGAAGTTGTTTCCACTTATAATCAACCGCCCTGTGCAGGAATGGGAATTGTTTGTTCTAAAGATAGGAGGAACCATGTCCAGGAGGCTCAGCACTGGCGACCATGAAATCAGAAGACAGCAACCTGGAAAACATCCAGACAACTTGGAAGTTCAGCCATTGCCAGATGTGGCAGACTCCATGTTTGGAAACTCCACAGCTGCTTTCATTCTATACAGCAAGCTTTCCCTTCCTTTTGGTAGACCACCAGCTGTCCTATGAGCCTCAACTCAAGTTACAACAGCAAAGTTCACTTTAACTCTAGGAAACTGATACCCCTCAGCAACTCCACACCAAATTCCTGAAGAGACGACCTCAGTTACAAACCGTCTCAGTTAAAGCAGACATATTGGGCCTACTTCGAACAAAACCTAACGGCTTCCATTGCATGTGTAAATGGAGTAACTTGAGAGGGACTTTTCATAGTTGATTTCTGGGGCTCTGGTTCACAGGGTGTAACTAGAGGCACAACCCCTGCCCAGGGTTATTTGGAGGGCAGTCCCTGCAGGCAGCTAAGTGGCAGGTGTGATCTCAGTGACATCTGCCCCCGAAATACACAGTGTCCACAAGTCTATATGCGTGCTATTTAGAAATCAGCCGAATGCTCCTTTTGTTCTCCACAGAAAGTTTAAAAGGTTTCCATGTTATCCTGGACATATTCTTCAGGTTAAAAACTGGAAGTCATTAGAGTAGTCCTCAAAGATGTTCTTGGTTCTTCAGTTGTTAGTGAGCCATCTCACACATAGGACTATTATAAGCATCCATTCTGTATGTAGTGAAGTGGGAGGGGGCTGACTGCCAATGTTTTGCTCGTGTGAGAGTCACTTGAATGGTGGAATTTGAGGGGCACAGTCACTAGAGCATGAAGCGTAAGAGGGATTGGTAGGATGGAAGAGTAGGTTTATCCTGAGATACAGAGGAAGTAGCCATCCTCCTGTGCATAAAATGTGGTTTGTGTTCATCCTGGCAGCACCTATGTAAAATTAGAATACTACCAAGAAAATGTGTCCCTTAATTTGCATGCATTAGAAATACTACATGATTTGGGGCACAAGCGTGCCATGATCTGCGTTCTGGCTAACACAAACTACAGCACATTCTCTCTGCATAAGAATGTGGCATGTCCTCATGTGACATGGAGAAAGATGTGAAGTGCATTTGTGCATACAACATGGTAACGGTTAAACACATGAAGTTACAAGCAATCTCTGTGTACTGCGCTTTCATTGGCTATGCAAACATGGTCATCTTTGAGAGACAATCATTGCCACTGGTATAAATCTAGAGAGATCTGGTTCAATAGTGGGCCCAGAAGCAGGGAGGATTCCCTATACCACATAACTTCAGTATTTGCGGGTGAGGTAAGTGCAAATGAGACGTGACTCTTGCATTTAGGAACATAGGATAAAGCATGTACATGATAGAACCATTAGGCAACGCCTTTAGATAACATTAAACTAGTACGAGTGGGAGCTGGGGGAATTCAGAAAGTAACAGCTGATTTAATACAGAAGGTTTTATGCATTGTTGGGGCGACCTGAAATACGAGGATTATTTGGCAATATTCAGAGAGTCACATGTCTACGGGGACAGTTGAGGGCCTGGCTGGTGATGAAAAAGACAGTGCCAGGCTGTATTACCATGAAGCCAATCCTGGGCAAGGCAGCAGACTCTATCAGAAGCCCAGAAAAGCAGCTGCTATTTATCGAGCAACAGCTAGCTTCTTCTCATGATGGCACTTCATTTAATTTGCTTTTCATTTGTTTTTCATTGACATTTCATTCAATTTGCTTGCCCTACATCTTTGCAGATAAGCACACTCCTAACAAGTCAACCAGTACCTTCTCTGACACTCACGGCCAGTCTGCTGAAAGCCGCTTGAGGAAACATCTGTTACGGTTTGTATCTAGATGCCCCCCGAAGCCTCATGCACTCATAGGTGGGGCTTTGGCAAGGTGATTGGATCATCAGCATGTGATAGTCATCAGTGGATTAATCCACTGATGAGTTTATGGCTGAATGTAATGTTGGGAGGTGAAGCCTGATTGGAGGGTGTGGGTCCCTGGGGGTGTGGCCTGAAAGGGTCTAGCTCCCTCCCTCCTCCCTTGATCTCTTGCCCTGCTTCCTGCTGCCATGCTGTGAGCTGTTTCTCCTCTGCCATGTCCTGCTGCCGTGCTGCCGTGCCTTGGAACCTGGGGATTATGGACTGAAACCTCTACAAACTGTGAGCTAAAATAAATCCCTCCTTAAGTTGCGGGTGTCAGGTACTGTGTCCCAGCAATAAAGAAAGTAAGTAAGACAATATCAAAAACCTGTTGACTAGTCTCCAACTCAGCTGAACCTTCTTTATCCTTCCTTACAATTGTACTCTCTCATCCCGGGCCAGTAGTTCTCCTGAATCAGCAGGATGGGCATAATCTGGGAGATTGTTAGAAGTATAAATTCTTGGCTCCACCCCACATGCACACTGAATCTGACACCCTGGGATTGGGGACCGACACTCCACATTCAAACACTACTACAGTTTATCTGATGTATGATTAAGTCTATGAGTCACTGTTCAGAGATAACTGTTTCAAACCATGTATAAGAACAGATTGTTTAAGGTAGCAGAGATGGAGAATATTTATAGACTGGAGAAAAATTTCATATGTAGATTCAAAGCTTATCGGAATATGGTTAATTGACGGAAAGTCAGTGAAGAGTTGCGTCTCTCTCTCTCGCTTCCTTTTTCTTGAGTAGTTATTCTATTCTGTGAAAATTCTCATAACTCAGAGTTTAATTCAGCTCTACCTTTGCTATCCCTGATTCCCCCAAGCATAGGTGGCTGTTCCCTGAATCAGAGACCTTGAGGATGGAGACCAGCTTTAACAGGCTCTCCAGAGAGTGATGATGCAGGCTCAAGTTTAAGTACCACTCCAGGCCCAACTTCATTCTCTCGAAACATATTTCAAGCTTCCTTCAGTCTCCTTCAACCTTTTCCCTCAAAATTCCTTTATTCTCATAAAAAGAAGAGACTTTAGAGCAAAGGTTCATGATCCTTCTAGTTTTTATACACAACATCTCAGTACCAGATTCTATTCTTTTCTCCTCCCATATATATGACATCCAAGTCCTCTCTTCAATAACCTTCCATCAATTAATGATGCTTTGATAGGCTTTGACCCCACATATTGACTTTTTCTTCACAGTCTATAAATAATCCCCATCTGTCCTACCTTGAAAAATCTCCTGTGTTTCCCTATAACAAAATCCTGCAACTTCTTCCCTTTTGTAGCTTACAGAAGTACATTATCTCTTTCCCATTCCTCACCTGCATTTGCTCCACATCTCACAGAAACCCCTATACTTCTTTGAAACTCTTTCTAAATGACCAGTGACAAGAATGATGTGGAGAGTTACAGCTTTTGATTAAATTGCCAAAAATGCCTTACTGGAGAAGTGAAAACATCCTTCCCGTGTCTCTAACTACCTCTATTCACTTGTTTCTGAAGTGGTTCCTCTGCCTGCCCCTTCGATTTTCGTGTTTCCCAAGATAATGTGGTCTGTCCTCTTCTCATTTCTTCCGAATTTGTATCCACAAATTGGAACTCTCATTAGAACTCCAGGCAAATATGTTGGCTCAGTTAGAAAACATTTGAGTACCTGTTCCCTGCCTCAGTATGTCACCACTCTCCTTAGCCCTAATACCTGGGAGTCACGCTTCATAGCTCCTCTTCTTCACACTCAACATTCACTGAAGATGAGATTGTGTCAAACAGAGTTGGGAAAGGCCTGAAAAATGACAAAGTGGAATCAAGATAAGGATAGAAAAGCTGTGGTCAAGAAAAACAACGTGTACTAAAGAAAAGACTGGATTAGTGTTGGAGGAAGTGAGACAGATGAGGACAGAAGAGATTGTTCTGAATGCCCTGTGACTGTGCTGTCAGAAATCTTCGGGAGCTAGCCGGCCAAGGCAACAGTGAAAAGCACTAGGTAAGCTACATACACAGATGCGATCTCCTTGGGGAAGGGAGAAAAAGAATTACCACAGTGGCCGTGACTCCAGCAGGAGCATAAATGGTATGCTCATAAATGTGTATGAAAGTTGAGAGCAAAAATGGCTGGAAGGGTTGCTAAAGCACAGCATGGAAGAGAAGGCGAAGAAACAGGAGGAAAAGAATAATAGTTTCACTTTGTCTTTTTTATGAACCTTGATGTGATGGAAATTTAATATTTGTAGAAAGTGTTGTTGAGAAAACGTGTATTAATATGTATGATATGCAAAGTACTTTAAAATAAGAAATTATAAGTATAGAGAAGAATAATATATATAATAGTACTTCTAAAATGATAAAGTGTTTTCCATACAAAAGATAATTTTTATCATGAGATGGAATCATCTTAACATGGGAGTTGAGTGTCTTTTGCACATTAGTTCCAAGAGAGTAGATGTCTGTAAAATGAGTTCCGAGGAGGAAATCCTAGATTATGGTTGCATAAACTCTATCTTGAGTATTAATTCCATTCATCTTATGTGACAAGTACCAAGGAAGTTTAAGTCACAAAAAGAAATGTCTTTATAGCTTAAAGAAGAGCCTTTCCCAGTGTGCTGCTATGGCGTTTCTACCCAGTACCACTCTTTCTGTGTACTTTATGTTGGGTACACTTGTGGTTTTAAGGCTTAAAGTTTTCCCAAAATGCTTCTATCCTGCCATTAATCAAGAGGAATGCTAAAGAATACAGTCATACCTCGGTGACTCATGGCTTCCAAACTCGCCAAATCCGGTACAGGGAGCATTTTGACAAGAAAAAGCCTTTCAGCACTGACTGCTGCTTTCAGTCTCGCGGTACTTCGTGAACAGTGCAGCGCCCTCATGCATTCCTTATCACCTTCTTAGGCTTTTATTCTTTTCAAGTGCCAGTCACGGGCTGCCATGAGATTTCGTCTGTGTGCATAGCTTACCTGGTGCTTTCATTCTTGCCTTGGCCAACTAGTTCCCGCAGATTTCTGACAGCACAAGGTTAAGGGTGATACCACTAAGCCTAAAAGGCTTACATTAGCCTAGTAAAAGGCTAACATTAGCCCAGCAAAATGGGAAAGTTTGGGGGAACTTTCACGAATTGTTTCAAATTACATTATTTCTTATGGGAAAATTTCATTCAGTACTTGTGGGTTTTAGCCCTTGTCACAAGTTGTGAAACGAATTAAGGATAAGCATCCACGTACCATTCTGCTTTATTCCATTTTAGCTACTACTTGGTGGAGTATGTACCAATGATTAGACCCTACTGTCTGCTTATACAGTCGTTTGAAAGGGGGCTTTCTTCTATTTTCATTTGAGGACTTAAGAAGACAAGGGAAGACTAAGAAAGTTGTTTAGGCTATTAGATCCTGAAGACAGGTACTTAAACTAGGTTATATTGTGTCAATATTTCTGGTCACTATTCAGACCTATAAGTAGTCTTATTACTCTCATAAATAGCATAACTAGATGATTGGGAAAAAAACTTTGAAAGAAAGGGGTTGTGATTTATTTTTGTAACATTGATATATCTCATCACAAAGTAATTTTTGCCAGTTTTTAAACAAATTAGATGGCCAATTAATACATATCTTTTTTGGGAAAACTTCAACCCAAACACCAAGTTATGATACCAAGTAAATGATTAATTTCTTTTGATCTTTTTGCTAAGACTTCTAGCTGTCATTTTATATACAACCTAAAATGATCAATTAAACTGCATGATCAATTAAACTGTATGTTGCTGAACAACCAGTCAGTCCAGTGCAAACCAAACTAGTAAAAATGGCATGAAATAAATCAAGCATCTACTAGACTTATTGAAATACTCTTTATTTGATTGTTCTGTCATCTGTCTTCAACAGAGAGATACTTAATATGTGTAGCTCCTCTTTCCACACACAGAGCTCAGCAAAATCTGTTTAATGAAAATGATTTCACAAAGTCAATATTTATTAGAAATTCTGACATAGTGCTATACATGAATGTAGGGATGCACCTTCCCAAAAGCCTCTAGGAAACAGTAGTGTTGTATGCCTAACTAGAAAATACGACAGATCAACCAATGAAGACTTTGCAACAGTAGAGGGTTTTTTTTTATTCAGACACAGAATCAAATCTCTGTCAATTGTGAATAAATAAAATATAGTATATCCATACAAGGAAATATTTTTTGGCCATTAAAAAGAATGGCGTTACTTACGCATGCTACAAAAGGACAACTCTGAGACCATTATGCTGGACCTAGAAGCCATACACAAAAGGCCATATATTGCATGATTCCATTTATATGAAATATTAACATAATAAACAAATCTATAGAGACAGAAATTAGATTAGAGGTAGCTTAGGGCTGAGAGGGAAAGTTATTTAGGCTCTTAAATCCTGAAGTGATAGTATACAGGCAATAGCTAAATAGTACAGGGTTTCTTTTTGAAGTGATAAAATTCTAAAACTGAATGTAAATAGAGCTTTTGCAAAAGAGAAGGGGACCAAGAGATGGAAGGAGCAAGGAGGGAGGCGAGGAGCAGGGGATGGAAAATAAAGAATTAAGATGTAATATGCACATGTACCAACACCCTACACTAAATATAAACATTGTGTACTGCAGACATATACTAATAAACAAAATCTGTAGAAGTTACCAACTCTAAAAATGTTAAAAAGCCATTGAATCATACAATTTAACAGGTTGAATTTTATGGTATATGAATTATTTCTCCACGAAACTGTTATTTAAAAATCTCTATAATTAGTCTACTGTAACAATGTCTTGTCCAATTGTAGTCTGTGTCTCTAGAGGCTATGTGGTCAAATGGAGGAAAAGAGTGTAAGGGTTTTAGAATCATTTGTATCTTTAGAGTCATTTGTATTAGCCTGCTTAGCAGCCAATACACTGCATAATCCTGGAGCCAATTTCCTCATGTGTGAAATAAGAATATCACCCAGGCACTTCCAGAATTGCTCCAAGTATAAGATAAGATGATTTCAATAAAGAGGCTAGCACAGTGCTTGGCACATTGACAGTCACCAAGAAATGTGTGCTCCCTTCCCATTTTCATGCCTCACGTAGACTTTCTCTTCTGCTCAAATTTCATCCTCGTGAACATGAGTCAAAACGTCACTTCATCACAGCCTTCCTTGTGTGGTTACCATGTTGCTATCAAACAAGGCAACCTGAAGTTTTAGGTTTGAATAACAACTAAAGAAAACTTGACTGTCTAAATCATTACGATTTATCTGTGTGTAAGTGGGAAAGACACAAAAAGAGATGAAGAATTAGGGCTGGAGGACAGCAACAGAGGCCCGCACCTCATTCATAACAGGCATTTTGCAGTTGGCGACACCCCCACAAATGACTAATCTCCAAGAAGAAATTTGATTCCTTCAACTGCAAGGAAAAGAAGTTTAACACAGGCAGCTGTGGCGATAAATCTTCCTATCAGTTGTGGTTATAAGGCTGGAAAATCTTGAGTTAACTGCGCCAGTGAATCATGCACATTTATTTCTACTTGTTTAAATATATTTTCCTCTATTTACACAGAGATGGCTTGTAATAAAGCTACCATTAAACACTGGTGTCAGAAAACCACCAACGAGAATTCATTTTTTAGCCTCAGTGATAATAATATAGATACCAATTCATGGCATGTAGTTTTCCTTTCTCTGTATAAATATTAAAATAATATTTCTACTTGAAGTGCTCAAGATATTGTTACCTTGATCCCAGCCACAGAAAAATAGATTAAGGAGAGGACTTTTTGATTATATGTAGAAATTTTTAAAAATTGATACTTGCCCAAAAATGTACAGTTTACAGATGATGCCAGATATTTAACTAGGTTAAAAAGAATACACAATTCAAACACAACTATGGAAAATTTTGTGGTAATTTAAAAATTCATAACCTCCATCTCAGAGTCATATTTCTACTTCAGGAATATAAAAGAACATGTCCCTGCTTTGCAATTGAGTCGCTTAACACAAAGACAGGCTTGGGTTTGGGTAGGAGTGTGTAGGAGGAAAGAAAACAGTAGAAGAGTAGACGGTTGCTATACTTAGCTAAGTAAAAAGTTATGTTCACTTTCATCTTAATGTGTTTAGTGAGGATTTTCAAGAATTGTTACCTTGGCAGTGACTCTGGGGAAACAAGATCTGATCTTCTAAGAGAAACTTTGAAATTCTGCCTCTGCAGCTTTTTATTCATTCATTCATTCTGTGGTAGGTAGATAGTTAAGTTTTTAAGTAGTGCTGTAAGGAATTAAGAATTTTATTTTTACCTGTCTATTCAAAGACCAATAAAAATTTTATCTAAGATGCACATCCCAATGTATTTATATACTTTGTGAAATGATTAAAATGGCCAAGCTAATATACTTAATGGCTCACATAGTTACCTTTTGTGTTGAAGACATTTAAGAGATATACTTTTGATATATTTTAAATACACAATACAATATTATTAATTACATTTATGCTATAAGTAGATCTGCAGAACTTATTTATCCCATGAAAGTGAAACTTTGTAAACTATTTCCAAACTCTCCTCATTTCCTCCATTCCCCAACCCCTACCAATCACCATTCTACCCTCTACTTGTGTGAATTCAGCTTTTTTGGATTCTACATATAAGTGAAACCATGAGCTATTTGTCTTTCTGTGCCTCTTTTATTTCAGTTAACATAATGTCCTCCGGTTTCATCCATGGTGTCACAAAGGTCAGAATATTTTCCTTTTTAGACACTAAATAGTATTTCATTCTGTGTGTGTGTTGCCTGCACATTTTCTCTACCCATTCATTGTTTGAGGGACACTTTAGTGGGTTGATTCCATATCTTGACCATTGTGAATAGTGCTAAAATGAATATAGAGTGCAATGTGTCTTTGACATACTGATTTCACTTCCTTTGGATATATACACAGAAGTAGGATAGCTGGACTATACAGGAGTTCTATCTTTAATCTTTCTGTGGAACTTCCATACTGCCTCCAAAATAGCTGTACCAACTTACATCCCAACAGCAGTGCACAAGGCTTCTCTTTTTCACATATCCTATCAGCCCTTGCTATCTTTATTTTATTTTATTTTAAACCAACAACATGTATTGGTACATTTTACATATAATGGTTACATTCATCACATATATTTTGTACCTGTACATGATGCATCTTGGTTCTCCCCCCTCTTCCCTGCCCCTCCCCTCTGTTCCCTCCCTCCCTAATTAGAGCAGGTTTATTCTTAATTTTCCATATTTTCCCTTTCCCTTTTCTTTCCTTTGTTGCCTTTCTGCTTTTGCCCTTCTTTCTTTCTAGTACTCCTCTCCTTTGTATATTATTTTCCTTTTATATAATATCTATTACACCTCTTTGTCCTTATTTACAGTTATCGTTTCTCATATCAGAGAGACAATTCGATGTGTATTCATGAGTGTCTGATTTATTTCACTTAAAAGTATGTTCTCAAGGAGCATCCATTTATATATGAATGACTCTAGTTTGTCCTTTTTTATGGCTGTGTAGTACTCCATTGTGTAGAAAAACCACATTTTCTTTAGCCATTCATTGGTTGTTGGGCATTTAGGTTGTTTCCAAGACTTAGCTATTACAAATTGTGTTGCTATGAACATGGTCGTGCATACATCCCTATGGTATGACGATTTTAATTCCTCTGGGAAGATCCCCAGTAGGGGAATAGCTGGGTCAAATGGAACCTCCAGTTGTAGTTTTTTGAGGAATCTCCATATTGATCTCCACAGTGGTTGGACCAGTCTACATTCCCACCAACAGTGGAGGAGTGTTCCTTTTTCCCCACAGCCCCGCCAGCATTTGTTATTGGTTGATTTTTCCATATATGCAGTTCTTTCTAGAGTGAGGTGGAATCTTAACGTTGTTTTGATTTGCATTTCTCAAATGACTAGTGATGTTGAACATTTCTTCATATATTTATTTGCCATTTTTTATTTCTTCATGTGAGAAATGTTTATTCATTTCAGTTGCCCATTTTTGGATTGGGTCTTTAAATTTGAGAGGTTTAATTTTTTTGAGTTCTTTGTATATTCTAGATGTTAGACCTTTGTCCGATGGATAGCTAGCAAAAATTTTTTCCCAGTCTGTGGGTTTTTGCCCTGCTCTGTTGGTGATTTCTTTTGCTGTGCAAAAGCTTTTTAAAAGCATGTGGTCCCAAGCACTGATTCTTTGTATTGTTTCCTGTGCAGTCTGGGTTCTATTCATGAATTTTTTTCCTACCCCGATGTCTTCGAGGGTTCTTCCTATTCTGTTCTCCAGTAAATTTAGTGTTTCT
>PVJO010034502.1:0-10926 GCA_004026905.1 Hystrix cristata | reverse complement strand
GAGATATACACCCTCTATTCCTAATTTCTGTAGTGTTTTTATCATGAACGGGTGTTGGATTTTGTCAAATGCTTTTTCTGCATCTATTGAGATGATCATGTGATTTTTGTCTTTGATTTTGTTGATGTGGTGTGTTACATATATTGATTTGCGTATGTTGAACCATCCCTGCATCCCTGGGATGAATCCTACTTGGTCAGGGTAGAGTATTTTCATTGGAAGTATTCGTGGCCGAGGAGGGTGATGCTGTGCTCTGAGCAGAAAAGCCAAGTCTCTTTCCCAGGTGATCCTCATGGCCCTGTAGTAGATCACCTTGGTTAAAACAGTGCTACATTAATAGAATAAGTTAGCATAGAAAGTATTTCCTAATGGCATATTTCCTTTGTTTAAATTTTTTAAAAATTGAGGTCAATTTACATGACCTAAAATTTACTATTTTAACCATACTTAAGTGTACCTTCGTGGCATTATGTACATCCACACCCCCATCCATTTTCAGAACAATTTTTATCTTGCAAAAGTGATGCTCTGTACACATTAAGTAATAATGCTCCACTGTTTCCTTCAAACCCTGGTAACCACCATTCTAAAATCTGTCTCTGTGAATTAACTACTCTAGGCACCTTCCTATAAGTAAAATCATACACTGTTTGTCTTTTATGACTGACTTATTTCACTTGACATAAGGCCTTCAAGATTTATCCATGTCACAATTTTCTCCCTTTTTAAGGTTGAATAATATTCCATTGTATGTGGAGACAATTTTTTACCCCTCTACTTGTGTGCCAATGGATGCTGGATTGCCTCAACTTTTAGAATTGTTTTGGATCTAGAAAGTTACTCTTTAGCCACATATTTTATGTTATCAAGGAACTATGACTTCCTTGAATTCTCCAGAATAAATATGAAATTCCTAGCCAATAACTTTCAGATGCCAGAAGTATCACCTGATTTTTGTTATGGTAACTCCACAATGTATCAGAGGTGGATTCCATCCTCAAAAGTCCATGATCTAGCTGGAGAAATAAACTGGGTACCAAATAATATTAATAGTTTGTGAGAGAGTAGTGGAGGAGGGCATGTGGAAGTCATGTTTGGCCGGGGCAGACTGAAAAGCATTGAATTTGGGCTGCAGAGTCTGGTCTCAGTGGGGAGGAGTTGGAAGCCAGTGAAGATTTCAAATTGTTTTGAAACTTATGGATTAGTTTCTTTTCTATTTAATTCTATTTTTAATTATGTAACATATTTACAGTTTATAGTTAAAACTGTAGCATAGAATACATTCAGATATTCTTAGCTTTCATCCAAAGTCTCTCCCCGATTTTCTTTCCTTTCTCCTACGTAAAACTCATTTTTGTTAGAGTTTGATTTGTTTTCCTTTTATTCTTTTTGAAAATATAAGCAAAAAAAATGAAAATATAATCAAATAGGTATATGTATAACTCTCCCTCTTTTTTGTTCGGAAGTAGCATACTATGCATCTTCTGCCTGCTGCATTTCTCACTTAAATCCCTTTAAGTCAGTATATAGAGATTTTCTTTAGTCCTTTTTATGTCTGCATAATACCCTGCTATGTGTGTGTATCGATATTTGTTTAACTTATGCTCCCCCAATAAGCACTTGCGGTATGTTTTTGTTTATTTGTTAGTATAAGTTGTACTGCAGTGAACAGCCTTGTGCACATGTCATAGGTAGTGTGTCTTTGGGTAGATTCTTAAATCAAAGGGTTGAGACGTGGGTAATTTTGCTGTAGGGTGCAGAAAACACTCCACAGAAGTTGTAGCATTTTGCATTCTCGCTAGCAAGGCATATGAGTTTGTTTCTTCAGTCTCGCCAAGAGAGTGTGTTGTCAAACTTGTGGACTCTTGCCATTGCTACTAGGAAGTGTAGTTTCCCCCCACGTGGTTCTAATTTGCATTTGTGGGAGCTACTGATATTTTAGGGATAAATCAGTGGAGCTCAACAACTTATTAGATGTGGAGGCCAATGAGAATGAGAACCAAAGGATTAAAAGGCCAAGGAGAAGCAAATGTAGGTGGCAATTTACTATTTGAGTTGTTCATGGGACACTTGTGTGTGTGCATTTGTTAGGCCTTTGGGGCTAAGAAAGAGCTTGTGGTATCCACATACAGATGGTGATGGAAGCCATGAGACTGTGTGAGCTCCCAGATCTGGAAATGTAGATAAGAAAAGGGGCAAAAAAATATATTTTGAGCTTGTTAAAAATACAGAAGCTCGTTCTGTACCTCAGTCCCATGACACAGACCCTGCATTTTCTCAAGTTCTATAAGCAATCCATAGCTTCTCCAGGGCTTTTAAGCAACTGGACTTCACCGGCCAAAATTTAAAAAAAATAGTTGACTAGTTATATATTAAATGTATAACCGCAAATCATAACTGGACTCCACTTTTCCTGCCAGGTATCTCTAGCAGGATTGCTTTTACAGTCTCCAAGGGGATAAGTTCACATCTTCCCCCTCTGCAAACCTCTCACTCACTCTCCGTTTTTATGCTCAGTGTTCGCCTCCATTTTATGTAGAAAGTAGAAGTCATCAGATGGGAACTCTCTCATACTTCTACCCCCAAATTTCCCCCATGCTGGCATGTGTACTTCTTTTCCTTCTCTATACCACGATGGAGAAAGTGCCCCTTCTTAAGTCTAAGACCGTAGACTCTGGCTCCTTCATCTGCCCACAACACCAGCAGTGGCTCCCTCTTCTTTTGGATTATTTCTGTCAGTAGAGAAACTCATCTAATATCAGCTATCTTTTTAAAAACTACCTCTTCCTTGACTGCCTGTTCCACTAACCACTGGCCCATTTCTTTGCTTCCTTTCACTGTAAAACTGCCAGAAAGACTTGCTCTCCTGCTGTCTCTACCTCTTTGCCTTCTTTCCACTTTTCAGCATACTCCAGCCTGGCCTCCAACTCCACCTTATATTCTGATTCTCTTCTTGTCGAGGCCAACAGTGATCTCAGTGTTTGCAGATCCATAGATACTTTGTGCAGTTTGACACAGCTGAGCATCTT
Source organism: Hystrix cristata (assembly GCA_004026905.1). Taxonomy (NCBI): domain Eukaryota; kingdom Metazoa; phylum Chordata; class Mammalia; order Rodentia; family Hystricidae; genus Hystrix; species Hystrix cristata. Next base: position 7,897 of record PVJO010034502.1, on the reverse strand, counting down.
CTCCTTCCTGCAATACTCATTCCTTGTGGTCTTTGGGATGCCGTATTCTGCTGCTTTACCTCTTACTGCACTGCTGTCCTTTTGCCAGACTGCTTAGGCTGGAGCTCTGGGGTCCTCGAGGCTCTGTCTCTGTCTCACTGTCATCCCCTAACCCCCTCTCATTTCCTTCCCCATTCTTTCTTTAGAGGGAATATCCATTTTATACATTTTATAGCTCCTTGTTATTCTCCCCCCCCACTTTCTTTCTCTCTTTTTTGTGCTGGGAATGGAACTCAAGGCCTTGTGCTTGCTAGGCAAGCACTCTACCACTGAGCTAAATCCCCGACCCCTATTCTCCTATTTCTTGTTACCTTTTCTCAACTTATTTTATGCATTTCCGATGTCTGCCTGGCCTCTATGGGCATTTGCATTTTTGAGCACTCTCTTAAGCCACAGATTGTTATTACTTATGTATAAACATTTCCCCCATAAGAGCTTGTTCGACATTTTCTCTACATCATGCCTTGAGAGTAAAAGAAATAAAACTTATTGAAAAAAATAAGCAAGCAGATGCATACATACAAGAATTCTTGAGAATATAAAATTTAAAAATATTTTTACCTTGAAAAAGATGCAAGATTTATGAAGAATGTCTGGGACAATGTTAGGCACCTGATGGATGTTCGAGGTTTTTGGTTAACTAATTGAATAATAGGAACCTAGAGATTTGTAATATGACAGAGAACTTAATGACTATCACTCTAACCACTTAAAAATATGCTGAAGTATCTATATTTTAAAAGATTCAACTCATTTACATGTTTTATTAAAAGTAGAAATAGTATAAGAGGCAAAGAATATAAAAATATGATAGATTAGTGGATTTTAATTGATACAATATGTGCTGTTGCGAGTAAAACCAAGTGTGTTCCATTGGGGTAAGCATAGCTTCCTCTTTTATATATGGCTCAAAAATTTTTTATTGATATTACTAATCAAAAACACTGGGGGCTGGGGATTTAGCTCAGTGATTAGAGTGCTTGCCTTGTAAGCACAAGGGCCTGAGTTCGATCCCCGGCACCACAAAAAACAAAACAAAACAAAACAAAACTGATATTCTAGGCAAGGCCAAATGCCTCAGACAGAAGTTAAATGATTAATAATTTGATTGAATTATCAATAATGAAAATGTGTCAATAATGGTAATTAAGTAACAGGGGGAAATAATTTGGAGGGTGGAGATGTGTATTTAGTTAAATGATTTTAAGGAAGTCCTATGTCTCTCTCAGCTGTTAAACAAGAAGATTGGACTTAATTACCTCTAAGATCTTTTCCAGCTGTAAAATTTCTGTTTTTCTGTAATGAATATATGCTTCCAGTTCTATGACCCTGATATTTCCCTTTCATGTGCGTATTTGACATGTTAAAGAAAAACCACCTGGTAAATTCTGATGAAAACCATCTGTTAGAAAAGCAAAGGGGCGGGACATAGAGCGCTGTACCTGCTTCCTGTTAGGTAGACTTTCCTGGTGTTTCCAGCAGAGAAAGGAGGTACAATGATTGTAAAACGGGGAGTAAGGAGCAGAGATGAAAGGGACAAGGGAGAGAAGGGCAAGCGCTTTCCTCCCACTTCTGACAGACTGCAGCCCTTCCACCTCAGGAGACTTGTCAGCACCGGTGTGGCGGACAGCACCGTGCTTCTAAATTCTGAGGTTCCAGCCCCTAAAGCCTCCGTCTTGGGAAACCACTGATAAAGTGGTTTGCATTCGTTAGAAATGATGTGAAATCAGGAACGCCCTCACAGAGGGCTTCGAAGATAATTTTCTAGATCTGAAATTGGCTCTTGATTCAAGGAGGTAATTTTTCTCTTGCACTTTATAACATACATTACGTGAATTCTTTTGTAGCAATTGAAATTTTCATGATATAATAAGCGAATTAAAATATATATCACATTAAAACAAAATGAAGAAATATTTTCATTTAAATGAGGCTTCACCTCCAGAAGAATAATTAAGTGACTATCAAATATCAATCCTAAAGATTTTTGGTAAAAATCCACTTTCCTCCCTTTGAGGTATAAAGTACTTAATGTAATGCAAACAGGGTAGTGGCTGAGATCCCATGTAAGAACAAGGATGTAACCAGGAAAACTGAAGATATTCTAGGTATTTTGTGGAGCCCAGAGTGACTGGCTTGGATATAACCAGGGCAGATTTCATCCAGGCTCTTGAGAAGTTCCATGAAGCTGAGGCCAAAGACTGTGGTCTTGCCTGTGAACACAGCCAGATGAAAACACTTGAGTGGACCCTACACGTCCCAGGTTTGGCATTCAGGTTATAAGAATGAACCTGAGCACCAGGCTGTTACTAACAGGAAAAAACAAACAAACAAACCAAACCAAACCAAACAAAATTTTAAAAAACCCCTTAGACTTTTTGTTGTGTGGAGTACAGGAATGCTTTTGAACTACAGGAACTGCAATTCACATCTCTGATCGTTTACGTTTATACCTAGAGAAAGATCCAGGGAGCCACTAACCATTCAAACCCTTTCATTTCAGACCTGCTGTTCATCTGTCAGTTCTTAGCCTCACTTTCTTTTCAACTTTGCAGGACGGAATTAATGCTCATCAGTAGCTTGGTCACACTGAATTACCTGGGTGTCCTTACCACAGTACATCACCCTCCTTTGATCTTCTTCTGCAGTCTTTAGCATTCACCAGTGACACTCAGTAGATGTTTATTGAGTACCTACTATGTGTCAAGCACTGTTTCATGTGTGGGGTGAAAGAGTGAACTACCTATATATGGCTCCTCCACTAATTCAGGGTATAATATCATGGGGAAGGAAACGGTAGATAGTAAACATCCATTAAAGGAATTAATACCTATTTTAGTCCATACCATATGGGCAAGATGAGGTGTTATGGGAGACAAAAGCAGGTGTAGCCTATACTAAATTAAGTGTCAGGGAACTCAGCCCCAGTGATACAGCATTTAAATTGTGACTTGAGTAATGAGAGGGAGCCAGAGAAGTGTGAAGAGAGGGAAATGTATTCCAGGCATAAGGTGAGGTATATGCAGATCCTCAGGTAAGAAAAAGTGTTGGCAAGGGGAACTTGAAAGAAAGCAAATGCCACACCATGATCTTATATGATGGTGTTAATAGAAAACAGTGGTTGGTTTGTCCACACATGTGCTTCATGCAGATCTGGTCATGCTGCTACTACTAAGGTACAGTCATGGACAAGTGCCCATGGTCAGTTGTTCAGTGAAAAGAGCAGTATCTTGAATGCACAATACAATTTTACATGTATATCAGTTGGGACTCACATGCAAGCGCTAGAAAGCCAAATAGAATTTGCTTAATAAGCGAAGTAGATATTTATTACTTCATTTATCTGAAAAGTTGACAGTAGGACTACCATCAGTTGTGACTTTATCAGGGGTTCAAACGTTTTAGACTAACACTGTCCAATAGGGATATAATTTTTGCCATGTGCACTTCCACTTCAACTTGTAATTAATATGAAAAAGATTTTTTGGGGGGGGTTCTGGGGATTGAACTCAGGGCCTTGTACTTGTTAGGCAAGTGCTCTACCACTTGAGCTAAACCTCCAATTCCAATATAAAATTTTTGAATGAGATATTTTAAGCTCAACATGTCTTTTATATCTATGTCACATCTCAATTTGTACTAGTTACATTTCAGGTGTTCAGTGGCTATATGTAGCTGGTAGCCACATTTTGGATGTGCAAGTCGAGGCCTTTGAGCCTCTTAATTTCAGTGCATGTGAGGGTGAGGATGAACTAGATTGTTTGTCTAGATGTCTAAAAGAGTCATATGACCATCTAGAGCCAACACTGTGACCAGGAAGAAAGTGTTGTACTCAGTGGTTTAGACCTACATTGCATGCTGTATCTCAGGAGTGCAGGAAAGGGTAGGCTCTACCTGAACCCTATGTATGGGGTAGACATTGATTACTTCTTACCCCCTGTACCCATTTATCTTACCTTGGGTAGCAGTATTTATGGACTGTATACTTCTCACATGGAAGGTAGCCTGTTAATGGATATTATCTCTGGGAAGTACAGCTTCAGGAGTTATAACAGGTAACGTTTTTACTTTGTTTAATATATTTCACTTTCTAGTTTCTTTCTACTAGCATGTGCTATTAAATATTTTTCTTATAATTAAGAATATAAACTTAGATGTCTTTGTTCTAAAAAGGTTAAGACCAAATGGGGGAATGATCTAACACGAGGGTGATCAAATGTCTTGGATGGTCCTGGCTTATACCTTTCATTACTGTATAATTATTAATAGAAACCTCTTTCCTTCCAAAGTGTCCCAGCATTGGAGCACGTGATCACCCAGCACAATGCTCTAAGTCCTTGATAGTACTGATAAGGTTACAGACTTTAAAAATACCCTGAGATGTTTAGAATGATTTGATAGAAATGCCTTGAAGTCCAGTAGAAAGGTAGTCACAGTTTATTCTTCTGCATCCTCTGAATTAACGTTTTTAACTGAAGTTTTCCCTCTAACCATCAAAATGTTTTAAATATTTAATCACTTTCAAGGGAAATATCACCCTGTTTTATATTTTCCTAACTTTTTAAGTGAAGGAGAACAAACATGACTGGACTACCGAGTCCCTGCAGAACTTCCCACTTGGTGGGAAGTTTACTGGTGAGTTGTGGATGGATAACAGGTGAATTAAAATATGATTCCTCCATCTTCACCTCTCACGGAAGCCAGCCAGGGACTAGGTGGCAGAGGCCCCTGGATCAGTTGCCTCTGGCTGACAGTTTTTCTCTGTGCATCACTTAAATAGATTCATTCTTTATTTGCATCTTGACTTGTAAAGGATCAAGAAGCATAGTGATCGTTTTGTGCTATAATTTAGAGATTCTGGCAGAGGCACATGGGGCGTGATCCCCCATCTGGGGGTTATAGGGTGGATTTACCTTTATCTTTAACTGGATTTCCCCAGTGGACTACTTATTTTTGTTGTTTATAGCATTCTTCCTCTTTACTTTGCTAGTGATTGCCTGCTGTTGTATTTCCTGAATAATCTTTTATCTATCTTTACATAGTTTTGTTTAGGTGTGAGTATAGCTTGCTTCTCCTAGCTTAAGATTTGATAGTAGTTGTTTGTATTACTGTCTTTTAAAACTCATTCCTGTATTCTTGTCATTCTCCAGATACCTAAGATAACCTTAGGATGTCATGTTATGCCTCCTCATAGACATCGTAGATGTCAGTGTTCTTAAGAATATACAGTTGTGATTTGGGAAAAATATATATCTGTACATAATTTCAGAAAGACTAAATAAATTACTAGATGACACCATTATAGGTAGTATTATAGGGAAGAAAAGAATATTTTCTACACATCACACACACACACACACACACACACTCTTTCATATATGAGAGCCAGAGAGAAGATAGAGGTGAAGAGAGGAAAGGAGAGGGAGAGAGATTCAGAAAATGTCTAGGACAGTTATGGGCTCTTTTCAAACCAACCTCCTAAAGGTCAGTTGTCATGCTAGCTCCACAAAAGGTCCCTAGTTGCCCTTCTGAATCCCAGTGTCTTTCTGATTGGACAACTGGTCTCGGCCAATAAGGCGTTTCTGATTCTTTTCTGTTCTTACAAAAACAATCAATGATACAACATAGTATAATATTTTTGTCACTGGCCTCATTTCAAGTGAGTGGTTGTCTGTCATATTTCTCATAACTACTGGCATGTATGAAAAATTCCAAACTTTACTACGTAAATGTGTTAGAATTCCTCTAGAGTTATTTTATTTTTCCCTATCTGTAGTGTTACTATGTAGCATCGTAGTCTTTGCCAGGAAGTTGCAAACCGGTAGATGCTTTTGGTAAGACAGCTGTCTGGGATACAATGGTGTCACAGTTCATGCAGGCTCTGCCTTCCACTTTTTGAAAGATCACCATATTATTTGTGATTACTTTAATTCATATGGGACACCCCTACCTACCTCATACCTTGCATTTCTTAGAAACAGCAGTTAGAGAGTATTTCTGGAACATCTGTCCTTCCTAAAGCCCCTTTAGGAACTTTCCAATATGACAGTAATTACTCACTCTAACTGCCATACTTTCTGTTTGCCATTGCAAAAGATGTGTAAGCACCTAAAAGAAGTAGTGTTCTGGTTTCTACTCAATGACATAGAAAGCTGGAAGGAACATTGTTTCCAAACGTGTGATGAAAAAAATCTTGATCAATATCAGATTTATCATCCATCTTGAGTCCATTGAAGTTCTGAGGTCATTAGCCCCCCGCACTCCCAAGATATAGGAGGAGATAGGTATTTGCAGACAGATTGAGGCGTGAACATTGACATACCTGGGCAGGAAGCAGGGAGATAGCTGTAAGAATTCGGGTAGGGTAGTTGCTCATAGAATTTACTGAGTTCATACCGGCAACAGGGTGAAGTCCCTAGGAGCTTCATGTAAGGGAAGGTTTTACACCCTCTTGCGGGCATTCTTCCAGGAAATTTGCTATGAATTCACACACATGGTTGGGAGAGACTATAGAAAGTCTCTCTGTGTGAACTGCTGGAGGAGAGGAAGGGGGCTACTGCGAAACTCTACCTGGACCCTTCTTTATTTTCCTATGGAAAAAAAAGCCTTTGTTTGTGTGGCATGTATGTAGAAAGGCACTAATACTGTCATTCTTAGGCTATTGTTGAAATCCCATGGCAGCTGAGGTAAAGTAACAGGAAAGAAAATCTTGTCCTTGGGGAAAGGGCAGGTGTACATTCTGGATTCAAAAGTAACCTAGGGGACAGGTGGGATTACCAAGAAGGCCACAGCTTCAAGACCCAGGAACGCAGTGCTTGCCTGAGACTAAAGCTTAATCAGAATGACAGAGAATATTTCCTTCCTCCACCCACTCCCAGCCAGAATAATGAGAAAAAGTGGGGTGTGTGTGTGTGGTGGGGGAGAAGAGTGGAACAAATGAAGAAAGAGCTAGCAAGATAATATATTTGACTTCAACCATATTGATAATAAAATTAAATGTTAATGGTCTAAACACACCAGTTTAAAAGATACAGATTGTCAGGTTGGATGAGAAAGTAAGATCTAACTATATACTCTGTATAAGAAATCCATTTAAAATATATAGATAGTTTAAATGTAATAGGATAGAAAATGACGTATCCTACCAAAATAAAGCAGAAATCTTTATATTAACATCAGACAACAAAGACTTTTTAGAACAGGGATTATTATCAGGGACAGAGAAGGACATTAAATAATTATAAAGGATGCAATTCTCCAAAGAGATCTAACAAAAGAGCTTCAAAATACATGATGAAAAAGCAGAGAAGAATTCAGATGACCTGAACAGCATTATCAACCAATTCGATCTAGTTGACATTTATAGAATATTTCACTCACCAATACATCCTTCTGAGGTATACATGGGACATTCACCAAAAAAGACTATGTTCTAAAACAAACCTTAATAACTTCGAAAGAATATATATCACAGAAAATATATTCATGAACTGTAATGAAATTAAACTGGAAATCACAAACAGAAAAATATGTGGAGATCCCCAAATACATGGAAATGAAACAACACATGTCTAAGTAAGCCATATATCAGAGGAAATCTTAAGGAAATATTTTGAATGAATGCAAAGGAAATACAGCATATTAAAACTTGCGAGATGACACTCCAGAAAGAACCGCGTATATGGGAAAATCAACCAATAACAAATGCTGGCGGGGCTGTGGGGAAAAAGGAACACTCCTCCACTGTTGGTGGGAATGTAGACTGGTCCAGCCACTGTGGAAATCAATATGGAGATTCCTCAAAAAACTACAACTGGAGGTTCCATTTGACCCAGCTATTCCCCTACTGGGGATCTTC
>PVJO010034501.1:0-10126 GCA_004026905.1 Hystrix cristata | reverse complement strand
CCACTCCCTTCCCTGCTCTGTGGTCCCTTCCCTTTCTGAGACCACTAGTCCAGAATTGAAAGAAAGACATCGGGATCCTTTCTTCAGGCTCTGCTCCTGGCAAATGCAATCTAAAACATATCATGCCTCTACGGCTTCAGAGTCTCAGCTCCAGATTTGTCAGAAAAGAGGATCATTTTCGCTATAAATATATAATAACAGCTAAATAATTGTGATTAAAAATCATCATCATTTCTTATTAACTATCTCTGCTTGATTTTTCCTTAGGCCATATAATTTTTTGTTTTCTGTACGGCCAAATGAATCTGTACAGCCCTACATCCAGGAGATATATATATATATATATATATATATATATATATATATATATATATATATATATATATATATATATATATATATTTTTTTTTTTTTTTTAAATTCTGAGACAGGGTCTTCTTAGGTATTAAATTGTTAAATTGCCCGGGCTGGCCTCAAACTTGTGATCCGCTTGCCTTAGGCTCTCATAGTGCTGGGAATACAGACAGGTGTGTGCCATCACACCTAACAATTTCTTAATTTTTTTCATAGACTCTAATTTCCATCTTAGTTTTGTTTGTTTGCAGGTTTTTGTTCGCAGGTTTTTTTTTTTTTTTTTTTTTTTTAAGGAACTAGTCTTGGAGAGTGAGAATGAATCCAATGTTCTAAAACATGCGTACCTTGCAACTGAACCAGGCGTGTAGTAGCATAGGGACGTTGACATTGTTTTGCATAATTGCTTATTGAGTTCCAATATAGGTGCATGGTGCAGCGTCTTCTGTGTTTTCCAAGAAATAGTTAGTACTGATCAACGTCTGGAGTATGGACTCAGATGCTAAAGTGTTTTACTCTGCGCATGTAGAAAAGAGCTATAGTGAATTATACCAAGAAAGTAATTACATTTGTTTTCATTATTGGAGAACTCTGTGTGGACTATGATTGCATATCACAGTTTGTTACAGTAGTTCATGACTAGCTCAGGTGTACAGGCGTATTCATTAAATCAAAGGACATAAATGGACTTTATTGGAAAAAGAGTCTAACTAGCAAGGGATCTGAGACTGTGAGAGGTTCATCGTAGTTGAATACTTTCGTTTTTGCTTTTGATCAGTTTTTTGAGAGGCTCAAATTGAAGCTGCTTAGCTTGCTCTTTAGTGCCCTCTTAATATAAAAGTGTACAAATAATGGACGGGGATTTAGCTCAGTGGTTAGAGTGCTTGCCTAGCAAGAGCAAGGCCCTGAGTTCAATCCCCGGCACCAAAACAAGTAAGGGGGTGCTTGGATATGCTTTCAGAGTTTTTGCTATGTTCATTTTATTTTTCGAAGTTCATCATAATAATGTATTTATGTAACAGATGTTTTACCAAGAATCTTGGAGAAACTGAAATATTTGTAACTCAACAGAAGCAAATTGTACACATTTCCTCATAAAAGAAAGAATAATAAACTACTTCCTAAATTGTATCTGGTGGATAAATTACTACTTCCTAAATTGTTCAGTGGGTAAATTTATTTGGGCAACAAAGAAATCCCTTTCTGTTTTGGGGGGCTAGAATATTATGTGAGATTGTATATAAATTTTATTATGCTGAGCTACTCAAAAGTAATAATAAAATCAAATATATTTGGCTTAATTCAAAATTAGTTCATCTTTAGCCATTAAAATCCTATCTGTTTAACATCTTCTTCCACAGACTTTAAATTTGTTGCCACTATTTTATCATTTTCTTATTGTTTTCTTCCTGTATATTTCTCCCCAATTCTTGTAAAGGAAGAACAGTGTCGTATTTTAATTTTCAAGGGGACAGATTTGTCCTTCCATTTTAGCTATAAAATAAAATAAGAATATCCATAAAGCAACTGGTAAGAGCAACTCAGATTTTTAAAGTGTTTATTTGCAATGCCAACTTTTGAAAATGATGTAATAAGTTCAGAGTAATTTCAGATATATGATGAGACTATCTTTTCTGGACATGCTAATTTTAATCAAAACAACAATGGAAGGAAAACATTTATATTAAGTTAGAAAAAAGCTTTATTGTATCTACATCCTTGTACTCCTCTGCAAAGATGTGAAAGATTATTTTTTTGCAACGTACTTATTAAGATATTCTAGAAAAAGTTCTTAAATTGATTTTCCCCTTAGAATAACATAACGTAAAAAATACTTAGCCCAAAAACTTTTATCAAGTGAATAAAAATGTGATTTACTAACTGGCAAAACTTACTCATTAGTAGTAAGTTAGAATGCAGAAATTTAACACTGACATCTTTTGGAGCATAATATCTTAGGTCTTTCAACCTTCCTTTCTTAGTTATTTTATGAAGATGATTTTTCACAGATATTAAAACGAAATAACTTAAGGAAAATCTGTATGAATTAGGAAAATAACCTACACAATGCAGCAAAATATGGTCCAACTAGTGAATTTAAATAAATTTGTACTTTAAAATTTAAAACAACTTTACTTTCTTTTAGCCTCTTTGTCTCAGCTTAAAAAGATCAGAAAGGCAAAGGTTTTCTTCTTTCAGGAAAAACGAAATTTTCTCTACTTTTTCAGAATCTTTTTGAATATGTAGGAAAACATCACTCCTTTTTTTCAAAGAGGTATAAACTAAAGATTTATACTCTTATTTTGAAGATATGCCTTTATAAACTAATTTCTTGTCAAAAGCCAACAAGTGGAAATTCCATAGCAATCATGAAACTGAGCCTTTTTTCTTCCTTCAATAAAATATGACATGTTTTTTTCCTCAGCATTTTGTAATTTCACTGTTCTACTAATTATAATGTCCAAGACATCCAATAACCTGATTCTATGGCTAGATTTTCACAGGCAGACTTAGCAAATGATTGTGGAGAAGCATGTTTGAATATCAATATGTATTCAATGTATAGAACTAAATACATTCTAATCGCAGTTCTGCAAAATATTATTCTACTCTTTGTGGGAAAATGTAAAATGCTTTATTCTGCTAATATATTTCCATCTCCAGATTTTGATGAGAGCATTATTTTTTTCTGATTTTTAGAGATTAAATAGATTTCTCAAAGCTAAACATTGGTTTGTTTTAATTTTTCATCCACAAAGTTTGATTATTGGAATATGAGCTATGTACAGATGAATTTGTGAGTTTTGTAGTATATGATAACAGTGTCTTCTCTGTCATATGTATTGTCATGTCATATGAGCTATGTGAAGATGGGAGAATTACTCTCCAGAATAAGTATCCAAACTTTAGAATTCAAAAACTAAAACTAGTGTCTGCCTGAAAGGTGAAATGGCTATTGTACTTCATTTGAGAAAGTGTTATATATAGCAAACTGGGGAAGCAAAGAATGTGTACAGCTACCAAGATCTGAGATGAGGTAGAAACACATCATTAGGTACATTTATATCTGAAATAAAACACACACACATAATCAATGAAATGTGTCATTTAGGACATAAGCTAAAATTCAAATATTGATGCTATGAAGTTTTGGCAAAGATGTGGAAGAACTGGAATTCTCATTCATCGTAGCTAAGCAGACACAAAAACTTTAGAAAACCGCTTGGTGGTTGACTATGCTTTTAAAACTGAATCTGCAGGATAACCCAATCATTGTTTCTTTGGAATTTCATGAAGGAAAGGCATGTATCTCTATGAAAATGTGAACATGAATATTCTCACTGTGGCTTTATGTGCCTTTTTCTGTAGTGATTCCAGGCAAGAAGCCCTGAATTTGCCTATCCATGGTCAGTGGATAAAGCATGCACACCCTCCCTCACACACAGAGCAATATTACATAGTCAATACGTTTCACAACATATTTGAATCTCAAATTTTTACGAGTGAAATAAGACAATTGAAAAAAGTACACATGATATGCTGTATTGTTACACTTCTGAAATCTTCTAGGAAACGCCAACTAAAATATAGGGACAGAGAAGAGGTGATTGTATACCTGGGGATGATGATGGAGGAGACAAGGTAGGAAGAAGGTTTACAATGGGGCATGAGGAGGTTGGCAGTAATGTAGACGTTCATTGTCCTCATTATGAACATTGTTTTATAAGTGTCTACATATATGAAAATTGCAAGCTTTCAATAAGTGTAACCCATTACAATTCAATAAAGGTATTGGAAGTCAGGGAAGTACTTCCAACTAAGGGGGAGACAGAAAGAGAGAGAGAGAGAGAGGGAGAAAGAAAGCAGTTTGGGATAGTAAAGGGATACATGGAGCTTCTGGGGCTTGAGAACATGCTGTCCTTGATCCAGGTGTCAGTAGCAAAGTTGTTGTTTTGTATTGAAATTCATGAAGTTGACATGACATATTTATGCATTGTTTATCTCATTACATTTCACAATTTTAAAAAGCACACACACATATATATATGTGTGTATATATGTGTGTATATATGTGTGTATATATATATATATATATATATATACACACACGCACACACAGAGATAAATGAAAAGTATACTTTGTTTGAAAAAGGAATTATCCCTTAGACTGAAGAATTTTATTATTCATCCTTTGGGAACAAGCTAATTTTGATCTTAGAAATAGGACATACACTCCCTTACATGACAGTATAAATTACGTATAGCTTGAATTTCTCTTAGAAATCGCGATCAGTTTCTACTATATTCACATTTATATCTCTGTGCAGTTTCTACTTTTTTCACATTCACATCTGTGTTGTGCATGGATGGTGGTCCATGCATTTCGCAAACGTGTTTTGTTCATCTCTTCCTGTGTTACTGCCAAGTCGTGACACTATTTAGGTAGGTGGCTAATAGAAATTTTGCAGCGTTTTATTTTATTTTTATTTTTATGGCTTTGTGTACCCTGTAGTCAGCAGGCGTACTGTAGTGTACCCTAGAGTACAATATTTTATCTATTGCATGCGATAGATAAATCTTATCTTGTCTGTTACGGTTCATTTTCTTTTTTACACATGGTGAGTTTCCTTTTTGCCTTTTGTGGCATATCTAGGAGTGCTCAAAATGCTTCCTCATGGTGTGAAATACATGTGAGGAACACAGAATAAGGGAGAGGGAAGTGGGCTGACCTAAAAATTGGTCCATAGATATTTTCTCAGCAATCAGTATGCCACAGAAGGAGAAGAATGGTACAGAAGTTAAAGGAAAATTGAAAGAACAACTGTCATATAGTGTAGCAATCTGGTTTTTGGATGTGTTTGTAAAGGAGATACAATCATGCTATAGAGATACACCTGCATTCACACGTTCACTCAATCTTTTTTTTTTTTTTTTTTTTTTTTTGGTGCTGTGGATTGAACTCAGGGCCTTGTGCTTGCAAGGCAAGCACTCTAACCACTGAGCTAAATCCCCAGCCCCCTTCACTCAATCTTGACTCATGAAAACCAAAATACAATATCACTGTCAATCAACAGATGGAGGTTAAAAAAATGAACAAATGAACAAAATGGTTAAAAATACATATACTATAATATTATTTTATTTTAAAAATAAAGGAAATCCTGTCCCATGCAACAGAATGGATGGGCTTGGAAGGCATTCTGCTAAGCGAGGTAAGCCAGGAATAGGAAATCAATCACTGCATGATATCACTTATTGTGGAATCCACAAAAAGTCTAAGTCATAGAAACAGAGATTAGAATTGTAGTGAGCAGGAATAGTGGTGGGGTGAGATGGGTATTGGTAAAAAGGTACAAAGTTTCATTTATTCAAGATGAAAAATATCCAGGCTTGGTTGTGGTATTTGTTTATTAGTGGATATGTATGTCAAAGCATCACATTGTACACTTTAAATGTAAGCAATTTTTATTTAAGTCTACCTCAGGAAAGCCGAGGGGAAAAAGCAAAAGAAAAAAATACAGTCAATAAGGTAAATTTTTTTCTTCCATGGCAACGTAGTTTTCAGATGCAGTTTTCATTTGTCCATTGAAATAATTCACCATTTTGTGTAGGAGAGGAACATATTCAAGCTACTTCTGATGTTCTCCAATTGTTGTATCTTACTTTGTAGAAGATTTGTTAAGTTACCTCAATTCGAAGAATTTTCAAGTGCTAGATTTTCCGTATGGATTAGTTGCTGTAAACATCAACATGCATGGCTTTATGAAAATTGTACACCACTGTGACTTAGAGAGGCAAATTCATGCAGTAGTTATTCTCATTTGAATGACTAGTGGTCAATTTAGTTTGATAGGGGACATTTGTTACCAATTATCTTTTCCTGATTAAATTGAAAAGTTACTAAGTTGATATTTCTCTGCAACAATTCTAGAGGCATTCATAGTTACTGCACAAAAGTAAATATTATCTTTTTTTCCAAGGCTCATGTAATGTATGTTACAAAGTGCCTTAAATTATATTACTTTAGAACTGTCTGGTTCTCCCCTCCTTGCCATAGCTTGTTCATGAAGTGCTCTTATTATTCATATTTAAATAGAAATGATTTATTTGTCGTATTTTCTATTCGATAGTGTGGGCACGCTTAACACAGTTTTTCAGTAGGTTTACACGAAGGGCAAAACCATTGGTTCAACAATGGGTTAAAGATTTCTGTACGAAATATCTGGCTAGAATGATGCAGATTTTTAGATTAATTTTGAAAAAAGCAAAAATCATTTCACTGGTTAGAAATTGTGTTCAAGAAAACTTTGTGCTTCTGTCTGAAATGAGAGGATGGAGAAAGAAAAAATACCGCCTAAATTACATTTTAAAAATTATTTTAGTAAAACAAGTCTGACCTTTCTGCTGCCAGCATTTGAGGGTAGCTGCATTCAGGGAACAATTTTCATATGTCTCTGGGGGAAGGATGCTTGGTAACCTCGTAGATGATATTGTCTGGGAAGCCTGAAAGACAGTGTAGCAATAATAGAATCAGGTGCAACCGAAGTTTCCACCTAACTGGTCATTTTTTGTGACTAAACAAATCGAAATGCTGTTTTAAAATGAGCCAATATTTACCAAAGACCTAAATACATTATTTCAAGTTGTTGCAGGCAGGAAAGATTTTAATATTCTGGTTGCATGGATGAAAAAGCCAAGCATCTGAGAAGTTAGGTAATTGTTAAGAAGTCAGAGCTAAGCTTTGTTTCCAGACTCACCTGGACCCACAGCACACCCTTCCTTGCTATATGCTTCCTACTGCTTCTTCCTCTGAAAGTAATATAATAATGCTATTTTAAGGCTGGGGGAACAGTGTGCTGGATCAGAACCTTCTTGTATGTGTAACTGTGTGTGGAAAAGGTAAATCACGTAGAGACACAGACAAACCATACATTGGAGCCAGCATCTCCAGATGGAAACATACCAAATGAAGCCAAGTGAATAAAAGGTTTCAGCTTTCTCCGGATTATTTCATACATTTTATATTTTATATTGTTATACTCAACTTTTAAAACACAACAATTGCAATTACAAGGGTAGTGATGTTGAAACTTTGCATTTTTATCCAAATGAAAGCTTTTGAAATTAGCACTGATATTTAAGAAACCTCACAATGGTTTGTATGAACACAGGGCCAAGTCTCTTTCGATTAAGTATACTTGGAACCGTTGAGTGCGCAGTGATGGAGATACAGAAATGTATACGATAAAAGGTAAAACTCAAAAGGCTTCTGTGATGTCATTTATACCAATAAAGTACCAAATATTAGAATGGCCTCACTTTTAATTTACTTGTAAAAAAAGTATATTTTGTCAGAGAGGTGACATGATTTTACATTTACCGTGACTTCACAGAAAGAACTTATGAAAATAAATAGTAGGAATTCAACCTGTACCATTATTTGTAAGAGATTGTGTCTCAGTTCTTATCAAGATAATGTTTTAATCTTGATTTATTTTAGGATATTATTTTTTAAGTCATATTTTATCTTCTTCTAGAGATTAGAGCTGTTGTTGTTTCATTCAGTTTTCTTTATACAATTTAAGGCAAAATGAAAATTAAGCTTGGGTGATTTGCAAATGACTGGCATATTGTAAGAAGAAGAAAAACATATTTTTCAAAGCATATTGACCTGAGATGGGATTTCAGAATCAAACGTGCCTGTGGCTTGCTTTTCAATAGTGGGCCCTACTCTTAGATGGTCCTTTTTCCATACACTGTTCCAGAATTTCTTTCCAAAAATATCCTGTGTGGTCCTAAAGGTAGCCAGCATTCTGTCTTGGGTTGATGAGCCTATTCATTTCTTAATCCAACACTTCTCTTGAAAAAGAAATAGAGAAAGTATATTGCAATTAATGGTAATGGGGTATCCTACATTTTGTGGAGGAAATTGGAAACTTGCCTGTTATGCTTTTTCATCCCCTGGCTGAAAGAAAAACTGTCTAAACCCTAGGAAGGAAAAGGGAGCCCATGAATTAGAACCTGAAACCAGCTTCAAGCCAGACCACCTCAGAGTTTTGTTCCTGTGTGTGAGGCTGTTTTTGTACATTTAATTATGTTTGTAAACAATAATCCTAGACTTTCAGAAGTGTTGCACACTTGTAAGGACAAATTTGTTTAACTACTTGAATATAACTTTCTCTTTTTATTGAGTGAAGATGTGTACATATCTGTTTATCAGCTTTTCTTATTCTTCCTCCTCCTTTTCCTCCTCATTCTCTTCCTCCTCTAATGAATTAAAAAGGAAATGGACAGAAATTAGGTGAACCTCCCTTCCTTTTTTTCTTTTCCTCTCTCTCTCTTTCTCTCTCTTTCGCTCTCTTTCTCTCACTTTCCTTTTCTTTCTGAGCACCACAGGTTACCACTGAGCTACACCCCAGCAGTTTTCTTAAAACTCATGTTTACTGATTTTGAGAGCCAGACCTGGAATGTGGGCTTAGACCTAGAGTTTGAGATCTAAGTTGTTCTACTACAACTGCTTAGACTCAGACCCACAGAAGAGAGGAGGAGGAGGCAAGAAGACAGAGAGAGCCCACCTTTGTGGCAGAGATAAATAAGAATTGATATTTGAAAGTTCAGCTACGAATCAAGAATACACTCCCTTCCCACTTTTTATTATTTCAAGAGATTTGAAATTAAAATTTGAATTGCTTCCAAATATAATTTCTGCTGCTTCCTTGACAGATAAGAAACGCTGAGTACAAATATGAGCGAGACGTTCAACTTTATAAGATTTATATGTCTTATAATTATCTTGTTATGAAATGACTCCTAACCTTGAAGAGATAAAGAGCTTCCAGGGAGTGCCAATCGATAACTCACATTTTGAAAGAATTAAAAATAGAACTTACACTTCGATAAATTCTATTTACAAATTTAAAAATAGAACTTCCACAGTATACTTATCAAAGATTTTATTCAATTCATTAATTTATGAAGAAAGTAATAAGATGTTAAAATTCACTCAAATAATAATGTGATTTATAGACATGCATATTTTCTCTGAGACAAAATTTATTCGCACTGCAGAGAAACAAGAAATATTTGCATTGTTCCCAGTTTCCAATGACTTCACTTCTAGCCCTTCAAATTGGTCGAATAACTTAATCATGACAAATAATTAATGTGCATACCCTAGTAGAGTCAGGTAGACAATGCCTAGTACTCCACTGAAAGACACACCAGTGTTTTTTATGCCTCCCTACCCCCATTTCCAAGACCTAGTTAGTTTATCCTAACATGGTAGAATTCTTAAAAATTAGATTAAGTTACAGGAAGAACAAAACAGAAATACCAGATCTGTATAAAAGCCCATATTGTGTTGGAAAAAAAGGTAGCTATAACAAAAAGCTTTCTTCTAAATGCTAGTTCTAAGCCATGGTGTTCTGCATTTTGAGTTTTGTTTTTTTTTTTTTTTTTTAAATCTACAAGCTCTCTCCCTTTCCCTATATCATACCCAGTGCTGATTTATCTCCTGTACTTAGCTCTACCCTGTCCTGGACCCTCTGAAGATGTGAGGTTTTCCCCAAAAGAAGTCCGGATAAAGAGGCTGGAATGACCATGAAAGTCTTCCACTGGAGTGGGATTAAAAAAAAAAAAATCTGGAAATTTCCAGTAATTCTGCTACCAGAATCCACTGGAACATCACAATATAAGAAAAAATTGAGTACGAAAATGTACAAATCTCACAGCCAGTTGGACATGTGTGCACCCTAGATTTACTGGAAATTTTGTA
>PVJO010034500.1:0-10867 GCA_004026905.1 Hystrix cristata | reverse complement strand
GAAATGTGAGTTCTTGTTTTTAGAGCTGTATAATTTGTTTGCAAAGACTAGATATGAGACATAGAAACAGCACAGGAGGAAGGAAAAGAGGGCTGGAGGTGATCAAATGGTGCCTGGAAGTTGGGTTGTGACCTGGAGGTGTGCTTTGTGTGCATAAAATACTTTTAAAATTTGCACATTTAAATCATTGCAGTTTTTTAAATTTAAATTTTAATTTTAATTTTGTTTTTACCAAGAACATATATTGGCACATTGTGTACATAATGTTCACATTCATCAGGTTATTTTGTACCTGTACATGATGTATCTTGGTTTTCCCTCCTTTTCCCTGCCCCTTCCCTATTTACAGCAGGTTTATTTATATTTTCCCATTTTTCCCTTTCCTCTTTCTTTCCCTTTTCCCTTCTTTCTTTTCTCCCTTCCCCCTTTCTAGTTCTCCTCTCTTTTCAATATTATCTTCATTTTATATAATATCTATTACACCTCTCTGACCTTATTTACCCTTATGGTTACTCATATCAGAGAAACAATTTGATGTGTACTCATGAGTGTCTGATTTATTTCACTTAATATTGTGGGTTTTATTTTGTTTTTGTTTTTTTGCGGTACCAGGGATTAAACCTAGGGCTTTGGCACTGAGCTGCAACCCTAGTCCTTTTGATTTTTTTTTTTAAATTTTTGAGGCATGATCTCACTAAGTCGCTAAATTTCCCAGGCTGAGCTCGAACAACTTGGACCCTCCTTCCTCAGCCTCCCAGAGTGCTGGGATTACAGGTGTGCGCCACCACTCCTGGCTTGTGTGGGTTTCTCTTGAAAAGTTGAGAGATCTGGGTGTAGCAGCCAGAGCTGATGCTAAGCTTGCCAGGCACCCTCCTGTCAGCTTCACACCACATCATGTCCATTCCCTGCTCTAGTTCCCATGCCTGCTTGGCCCTTATTTGCAGGAGTGGTTCATGGTCCTCTCTCTTTCCCACTTTCTTCTTCGAAAAATGGGAATGATATTTGTCCTGTCTCTTACTGTTGTGGGGATTAAGAGAGGCAATGCCTAAATTGTTTGGTGGAGAGAAAGCATGCAGGAAATTCTGGCTATTATCATCTTTATGGCTGTATTAACATAATGTTTAACTATATAATTTTTATAATGTACATTTAGCGTGTAATAGTAATTACTAGCAGTCCATTCGTCCTGAGGAGCCAACACAGATACCACATGCAGCTCAACCCAGGGATTAAACTTCAGAGTCCCACCTTGCCTCTATCCTTCAGCCAAGTGCTTTGCGTTGTGCATGAGTGCTGAACTCTTTCTTTCTATAAATGCATGATCCAAACATGGTTGTTTCCTGATATACTTCTTAAAAGGAGAAGATATTTGGCAAAAGTAATCAACCAAAGTCTGCCTAACTTAAGTCAAAAACTTTTCATGTTGTAGATTCCAGACTTCTGAGGAAAAATATAATTTTATGCAGTATAGAGTTCACAAAAGCATTGTGCAAGGATGGTATTCTGGTCTCTGTTGCTGGTGAATCCATCTCTGATGCTCGGGACGCCCAGAGATAACAGAACCCTGGCGCTTGAGTGCTGTGAGTTTGGATCATGATAAATGGATGCCTTTTGTGTAGGTAACTTAAATCTGGGTATTCGCTCCAAAGGCAGGAGTGTTCCTTCCAAATTACCCTTACAGAAAAAAAAATAGTTCTTTAGATGTAGCATTAAGGGAACATCTTCTGATAAGTAGAATTTGTTTCCACAAATCAGTGCTTGGTTGTTGTTAAACTGTGCTCAATATTCAGTTTCAATTCTTAGAAGGTTTAGAAAGAGTATGTCTTGTGAAGAGAGACATGTGTGAATCAAAGGATGTGATAAATTGTGCCAGCAATTCAACATTCATTAGGAAGTGAGCTTAATGAGGTTTTAAAACATTGTATGCCTTACTATTGTTTAGAAACAAAATAAAGCTGCCTTCACAGTATTCTGTGGGTTTGCGGTGGACTGGAAGGAGAGACTCGAGTCCTGGGGTTACCATCACTCCTGAAATTCTGACTCATCTATTAGAACATAGGCAGCAATAGACAAGTTCTTGGTGAGGCAATTCTGGGCATTATCATGTCCCTAGACAACAACTATGTTTTGACCACCTACTGTACGCCCCAGTTCTGGGGACACAGAAGGAACAAGGAACTACTCACTAGGTCTCCCCTGCTTTACTGTGCTGGGGATACAGCAGTAAAAATCTTTCCCTCATCTGCTCATTCTCAGATGGACAGACACCAATACAAGTATAAAGGATGCAAAGCAATGGGTGATGGGTGTCACAGTGGAAATGAAAGGAGATATGTGAGTTTCCCCGGGGGGGGGCCCTAGGGGAGGCAGATGGGGGTGAAGAGGCCTCTTCGAGAAGCCTCTGTTAGGAGAGTCCTGAAGAGTTGAGGGGGAGTCTCCAGGCAGCCTTGCTTCTCTCTAAGGGTGGCTGGAGTGGGGAGAATTGACAGGGAGAGGTGGGAGCAGATGAGGATAGAGGACCAGAGGTGTGTGTGTGGGGTTGTTGGTGGTGGTCAGAGCACAGCAGGAGGCCTGCAAGGGGCTCAAATTTTATTTTGAATGTGACGAGAAGTCCTTGGCACACAGTAGTAATACATATTTAATTTTTGGTAGATTTAAATCTATAGTTCATTTTTAAAACAAACTCACTTGAGATAACTAATCCACACCTTCAATAATGTCATCAATCCATTCAAAAATGCAGAACACACAGGACCTAAACACCTTTTTCTTTTTATCAGTGTGTGTTTGCAAAACATAATAATCACATCATTTGGGGGGAAATTGGTACATATACAAATTGTATCTTGAACGTATTTGGTTCCCTTACCCCCCCAACTCCTCCTCTGTTATGGATTGTATCTAGATTCACCTGGAAAGTCTCATAAACTCAGAGGTGGGGCTTTTCAGAGGTGGTTGGATACAGGGTGTGTAAGTGTGGATAAAGGTGTGGGAATGTGGATTAGGGATATGATAACTAAATTATTCCACTGATTGGTTTAGCATAGTTCCAGGTGTGGATAATGGAAGGCCCACCCTGGGTGTGGATGGCTCCATCCAAAAGATGTGTAGCCTGGATGGGATAAAAGGGAAAGAAAGGCTTGTTGCTTTTTGCCTACCTTGTGTGGACTGTTTCTCCTCTGTCGTGACCCTGTGCCATGCTGTCTTGCCTTGGAGTCAAATGATTATAGACAGAAACCTCTACAAACTGTGAGCTGAAGTAAACCTTTCCTCCTTTAGCTTGTGGTTGTCAGGTATTTTGTCTCAGCAGCAAGAAAAATAACTAAAATATCCTCTCTCTCTCCTCCCGTGGATCCTTTTCCCTGTCTCCAAAAGTGTGCCTCCAAGTTTTTTACCATTTCTCTTTTAGTTTATTCTTTAATTTATTTATATTTCAGGTTTTTCACGTAAGAGAAATGGATGTGATACTTAACTTTCTGTGCCTGATTTATTTCACTTAATATTATGGTCTCAAATCATCTCTTTTATTAGGCCCCTCCTCCTAACACTGCGGCACTGGGGATGAACTTTGGAGAATACGTTCAAACCATCGCAGAGTCAGTAGCAAAGCCTCTGGGAACGTGAGGGATGGTGGGAGGCCCAGGCACAGGTGAGGGCCTCTCTGGAGGAAGGAAGTTATTTTCTCCCATCATGTGGGGAACAAATCCGGAGAGATTGCAAGCAGCAGTGCGTATTGATACCAAGTGAATCCTTGCTCAGGCAAGTGTGGGCATTTATAGGTCTTGTATTTGTTATTACATATATTTAAGGGATGCGACATGATGTTTTGATATACGTAATGAAACGATGGCCACAATCAAGCTAATTAGCATGGTTAGTATGTTCAATGTTGACCTCATGGGGAAATTTGATTTGGTTATCATCCAGTTCAGTTGGAGACTAGAATTGTGGGAGGAATTAAGTTCATGAACTGAGATACCACCATAGTTACAATGTGGTGAGAACATCTGAAATCTACCTTCTTAGCAAATTTCTAGTACATAATACAGTATTATCAGCCATTAGATCTCCAGACTTATCCATCTACACAGCGGCAAATTTCTCCACTTTGGCTAACATCTCCCCACATTCCTGCCCCAGTAACCACCATTTCACTTTCTGTTTTGTCAGTTTGAATTTTTAGAGTCCACGTGTAAGTGGGATCAGGTAGTATTTTTCTTTCCATGTCTGCTTTATTTCACCATGTCCTCTGAGTTCGTCCATGTTGTTGGAAAGGGCAAGCCTAATGGTTGGGCTTCCGAGTAGCCTGCAGTCTCCACTATTTATTGAGATTGTCCCTAAACATCCAACTCCCATAGTCAATTTCTTGTTCTAGATGAGATACCTAGTAATCCTGCCCTGTCTTGTCTCTGGTTCTGTCAGGCCTGCTGCGTTGCCAAGACACTTGCTGGGGAGGCTTTGTGGTCTTCTTTGCCCTTTATGGGCAAAGAGCGAGTGCTAGTGTGCAGCTGTGGGTCTCTGCCTGATAAAGTCACGTGTTCTCATGGAGCTGGCCATCACTGAAGTGTGGCTGTAGGTGAAGAACATGTTCTATAGGTGACTTCTCTACCTCGAGATTCCTTCTAACCCTTCCTTGACCTAGTGAGCCAGGACAGCTGGGAGTGGGGGGCAGGAACAGAAGTGTCTTAAAAAGATATCTGCTGCCTGGAAATCGTATTGCTGCCTTTAATCCCGAGGGTCCTGCCCCGTACTGCCCTCGAGAAGCCCGGGCTTTGAGGCCGGGCTGCCACTGGGTGCCGAGAGCGTCAGCTTGCTGGTGATTTTCTCAGTCCTGGGTCTTCAGCGGATGCAAACCACTGCAGGGATGCTGACTGGAGGCCTCTAAACACCCTGCGTCCGTGTTATTATGGCAACCTTAAGAGTAGTAAATAAAAGGAACAAATGAAATAAAAACACAAAATGAAAAAATAATTAAAACAATAACTATTCCATTCATTCTGAGCACATCATCCAAGATTGCATTAGAAAAAACTACAATAAAAACATGCTTTTAATCTGATAGTAAAAAAGCCCAATAAAATAAAAATGAGCTCCATTAATGAAAATAATGGCTCTTACCCCAGCCAGTTAAAATGCTGAGCTTATGTGTTTTGGGGTTTGGGGGAGCTGAGGACTGTTTTTTTCTTTCTTTCTTTCTTTCTTCTTTTTTTTTTTTTTCCCCACAGCTGGTGATAGATTTGCTTTTGTTACATACTGGAGATGGCCCCAGCTAATTAGTATTGCTCAATATGGAATTTTACCTTTTGTATGAAACCCAAAGAAATTGTGTAGGAAGACAACCAATTCCTGAGGAAATGGGCAGAAGGAAAACTGCCCTATTTAAGATTTGGACTTCAGAAAGGAACTCAAACACATGACTCTGTGTGCGGCTCCGTGTGTGTGCATTTGTGTGTGTTGTTTCTCTTTTCCTCTCTCTCTTTCTCTCTTTAACCTTTCTCTCTCCCGCCTCATTACTTCAATTTCCTTTTGCCCCTTTTAGGAAATGACTTTAATTTTCTTACACATGACAGGTAAGACCCACCTCATACTCTTTTTGGATGAAATGGAGGTCTAAATAGATAAATCCACAATAATAGGAGACCTTAGCAAGACCCTTTCATTTTATTTTTGCTAGAAAAATTATGCAGCTGAGTTCAGGACTTCCTGGCCCATTATCCATCTGCTGTCTGGAATGGCCCTGCACAAGGGCCTTCTCTGGTTGCCCTTTTCCTTCTTCCTTCCTAGCATATGTTAAAAACTGCAATTTGTAATTACTTGTGTGTTTATTTGCTTAATTCCAAATCCTTTGAGTGTAAGTACAATAGGAAAAATAACCCCCTTCCGCTCTGGATGTCTTGACCCCTCAAGGCTCTACTGAGAACCAGCCTTACTCAACTCTGGACAAAAGTCATCCAAAGAAACTCTCCGTCCACTTAATCAGCCCCTCTGCTGCCCTCCCGGGCCCTGATGTTACTACTACAAGTACTTATTTGTTCAAATGAATATTAACATTATAATTTAGTACCTAATTATGCTTTGCTAGTCATAACTGGAAATGTGGTATTAAAATCCTTACATGCTCCTTGGCTATCAGCATGTACCTTTGTCAATATCCTGGAATTGCTGAAGATTTCTGTAATGTACAATCTCTGTGCTCATATCTCACCCTTTTGCCGGCCTCCTGTGTCGCTTACAGATTTATTCCCTGCTGCTGTCATTTCTGTTGCACACTGCAGTCTTGCTTGAACATAGTAAGATGTGTGAAGTTCGGCTCCTTTTTCAGGGAGGGTACGCATAGATGGTTTTCAAAATGGCTCCACCTTTTCAAAATGGCTTCAGCTTTTCAAAATAGCTTTGTCTTTTCTCTGGCATTTGTATTATGTAACAGAGCATAAGAGCTTTAGATGTTAGGATTTCACTCCAGGGAAACCCACCTCCCACTTTGCCCTCAAGTAGCATACCTTACATATAGTAAGATCTCAATGAAGTTTTGCTTAACTGATGTTTGCTGTCTTATTCTCTATCCTAGACTAGCAGTCCTTAGCTCTGCCTGCATATTAGAAATTTGCATTTTTATTTTTGTAATACTAATCTCTGAGCTGGGGATGTGGATGCATGCCTATAATCCCAGTCAGCACTCTGAGAAGCTGGAGCAGGAATAAGTTCAAGACCAGCCTAGGTAACTTGGTGACTAAGCAAGAGCTCAAAAACAGGAAACTATGAGAAAGGGCTGAGGATGTATCTCAGCGTGAAGGCCCTGGATTCAATCCCCAGCGCAAAAAATAAACAAAACAGTTAAAAAGGTAAATAAATTGTTAGATGCATAGATAAGTAAATAGTAAAATACTAATGTCTGGGCTTCTTTCAGAGCAATAAAGTCAGAGCCTGTCTGGATAGGGCTTCCTAATGGTTCCAACAGTCATTTAGGAAGGACTAAGATCACTGCTCTTGAAACAGCAAATAAAAACATACATATATATGTATATATATGTATGTGTATATATATATTGTTTTACAGAGTCACTGTTCCCTGTGTAACCAGCTCTAGTGTATAGTAGCCACTGGAAAATTACTGAAAATTTAATTTTTGCTTTGAACTTTACTATGCACTGATTACCCATACCTAAAGGCCATGGTGGAAAAGGGGATGTAGATTTTATATCAGTAAAAATAAATGTGTAAAGAGAGTATCCGTTAAATAAAAATGAATGTCCTAATTGGCCTATTGTCTGAAATACTTGTGTTCTAACTTCAAAGTGTTCTGTGTAGCTTCTCCCATCAGGCAAATCTCCTCTGTAGGCAGGACTGGGTAATGCTCACACAGGATGCAGACGGTTAATAACCAACAACTCAAAGCGACACGGGCACTGTCCAGGGCTTCTGCTTTGGAAACCCATTTGCAACTGGGTGGGGGGGGCACAACTAAGATATCAATAAATCATCCTCTAACAACAGCATTTTCTGACAACTCCACCATGTTTAGAGGTGGACTTGCTGATCAAAGAGGGGTCCTGGACTGGGAGTAATAAGGCAGGGTGGGAGCTCCCTGCAGTACCCAACCAGGGATCTCCATCCACGTTCCTGGCTCTTGTAAGTCTCCCAAACCTTCTCTCACCATGGCAAAGCATCTACATGAGAAATCCCAATAGCACCGAACATAGCTTGTTGTTTTGTTTTGCTTTTTTTTTTCCCCAGCAGGTCTAGTACCAGATCATGTCAGTCAAACTTCACCTAAGTGGATTTGGGTTAAAGACACCCCTAGAGTGAACCTTGTCCAATTTGAGCTGATTCTCCCCAAGGCAATGCATCAGAATCACCTAACGAACTTCCCAAAATCACAGTTGCTGGCCCTGGATGCTGGAGTTTCTGATTCTGAGTCCTTCAAGTGATCCAGGAAAACTGGCTCTTGGGAATCCAGGCTGGAGTTCAGGAGTGACAGACCGAGCTAGCCTCACTGGGCTAGAAAGATGTTCACCTGAAGGTCCAGATGACCAGCTTCCATGAGCCATTTTCCTTTCTCAGATATTCTGGGGTTCTGAGTTTAGTTTTATTTCCTTAAAACCTGGCTTATGGGTTGCAACAGACTTAGTTTATGGCCACAGCAGATACTAAGTAACCTAGGCTAACATATCTCATGTGAGTGTCCCTGGTATGTGGAGGGTGGATGAGAGACTGTATTCACCACTGGAGGAAAAAAAAAAAGAAAAAAAAAAGGAAATTGAAATGAAATCAGCAAAGCAAAACAAAAGGACCCCTGGGCCCATGTGAGCCTAAATAGGATGCTTCAGACAGCCATCCTCAGGGTAAAGGGTAGCTCATTGCATGGGCATCCAAGAGATTTAAACATGGGCAAGACCTATTCTGATCACACCTGAAGGACCATGCTTTGGATCCTTGGTTTGCAGAAATGCCTCCCAATCCCAACCTCCTGTACCCATTCTATATGTTCTCCTTGTGAAAGCCTCTTTTTCCTCCATTAGACCACAGGAAAACAGTTGCCATGATGGAGGTGATGTGATTCATAGAAGGGCTTGGAATGGGAGAAAGGAGAGCTGGGTTCAGTCACCAAAGGGTGGCTGTATCACATCATTCTTGCTGGACTTCAGCAATTTTGTAAATCTTGGTTAGTGTTGCTTTCTTTGGGTGACGCAGAAATGCAAGAATCAGAAAACATGTCAGTATATGGCTTACTTAGGGGGGGTCTTGAAGTCTCAGCCTTTAAGGACAGAATCTTTAATCTTAGGGAGCAGCAGAATTTCAGATGAGCTGGAAAATCAACTCAGGTCCAAAACTATAGTTGTTGGGAGGGAGCCCTGAATGTCCTCAAATCAGCTTCTTCTCATCTGAATGTCTGATTCTCAATACTCCACCCAAACTCACAGGGTGACATGGTTGGTTTTTCTGTCTCTTTGATTGATATATTTGTTATTAACACATGCTTGTGATACATAATGAATACATTTGTTGTGGGGAGTTAGTATATATACATACCACATTTTAATCTTTTTTATTTCCCCTTTCCTTTCCTTCCCTCCTCTTTCCCCCATCCCTTACTCTCTTAAAAATAGGCAAAACACAAAACTCTAAGTGCTATTGTTTTCATTATGACTGGAGAGATTATGGACAAGAAAAAGAAGAAAATGACCATATCTCACCACTCACCACGGCAACAGCACTCAGCCGTTTATTCGATCCCTTGTATTTTATGCATATTTTCTAAAAATGGCATTATGTTGTATATATTGTTTATGATCTGATATTTCTATTTGACAAATATATCATAGCTACAACTTCCTTAGTCAAATATTTTACTAGTATGTCAGTTTAAATGTTTGCATAGTATTTAATGATCTGAATGTCAGTTTGATCAATCTCTTAATATCAGATATTAAGGTTACTAGTTTTACATCTTCTTTCTATATAATGAAAACTATTACAGGTAAATATGTACCTATGATTGCATAGGATAAACTTCTAATGTGTTTTGGTGACCTTTGGATGGATTTGAATCTGGAAGGATTTATTTTGTGGGTGTTGCTGGGGATTGAACTCAGGGACTTGTGCTTGCTAGGCAAGTTCTCTACCACTTGAGCTAAATCCCCAGCCCTGAATCTGGAAGGATTTATGACAGCAAGAATGTGTCCACGTTTGCTTTGTCATCTGACTGTCACCACACGCAGATGTCAGGATGCACACTTGAAAGTCAGGACCTGAGAGACTTTGGAGATGCAAAATGTGTACGGTATGGGGTTGGTTCTGGGATGGACCCTCAGTATTTTGAATACTATATGTGACACTTTCCCCCAGAATACACTGTCCCAGAAGCTCACAGAAGCCTCTCAAACATGAGGATGACATTACCCTTCCTTGATGTGCTGCTATGTCCTCCCCATTCCCTAAGCACAGGAGGGTGAGAAGACACCTGCGTCTGTCCTTGGCTGTGGTCTTCCCCAGGAGATGTGGGTGCTGGTGGCCACCAGGCTGTAACCCAATGGAAAGGGCGCAGAGCCTAAGGGATGGGCCTGGCCTCACTGGTGAGTCCCTGCAGCCCTGCCATGCTGGGATTTACATTAGTGGGTGAGTGGGTACTGCAGGCCACGGGTCCTTGTCACTGAAGGCTGTAGTTCAAGGACACGTATGAACTACCTGAGCTCAGAGGAACATGATGGGCGCTTTGCTTCCAGCTTCTCCTTACGTCCAACTGCCAGAGCCCCAGGAGCACACCCGGAACCAGACAACAGGAGCTGCGCATTGCATGAATGGTGGGCCCTCGAGGGTGTCCGGGTGGGGTGGGGGTGGTTCTTGAACTTGTGTTAGGCTAATGTTGGGTTTGAGAGCAGGTTGAGTGTTTGGTCAGGATTGGCTGCTGTCAGTTTAGCCATTTAGAGTCACTCGACACAAAGGAATTCCTGGTTACTTACTATTGCATCAGCTTGTTTTATTTTCTTTGAGATACTTTTCACTCTTCAAGTTTTTTATTCATATATTTAATTTCAATCTTTCTTGCCAGAATGAGTTTCTCAAAAGTAGAGATCTTGTCCGTCTTGTTTTGCACTGTATTTGTAACACCGAGACCAACTCCCATGCAGAAGACAATGCACATATACATACCATTATTAATTCATTAAATTAATATTACTTTTCTGACATAAAGATAGATATTAAGAGTACTGATCTGGGGAGTTGAGAGTGGTGGTGCGCATGTATAATTGCAGCTACTCAGGAGGTAGGAGGATTACATAATCAAGGCAGGTACGAGGCCTTGGGTTCAATCCCCAACACCGAAAGTAAAAAAAAAAAAAAAAGTAGGTGTAGGGCTGGGGATTTA
>PVJO010034499.1:0-10868 GCA_004026905.1 Hystrix cristata | reverse complement strand
ACAAGTGAATCAGAGCACACACAGACGCGTAGAGGTAACAGCAAGCAACCAGCGTCACACGGAGCTTCTGGGACATGATGACCACGTAGAGCAGAGGGGTACAGATGGCCACAAAGCGGTCATAGGCCATCACGGCCAATAAGAAGAAATCAGTGATTGCATATGTACAAAATAAATAAAACTGCACCATGCATCCCAGGAAAGAAATAGTTTTATCATTGTTTATGATATTAGCCAGCATCTTTGGCACGATGACCGAGGAGTAGCAGAAATCTACAAAGGACAGGTGGCCGAGGAAGAAGTACATGGGGGTATGAAGCTGAGAGCTGACCTGAATCAGCGCCATCATACCCAGGTTGGCGAAGACGGTGACTCCATAGATGGCGAGGAACACGGGGAAGAGGACGAGTCTCAGCTCAGGGCCGTCTGACAGCCCGAGGAGAATGAGCTCCGTCACCACAGTGCAGTTTTCCTCCACCATTGCCAGCACCAAGCTGATGAGCTAGGAAAAAAAAAAAAAAGATTAGTAATCTGCCAGGCACCATGGCACACATCTCTAATTCCAGCACATGGGAGGCTGGAACAGGACCATTATGAGTTTGAGACCAACCTGGGCTATGGAGAGAGTTCAAAGGGGCCTGTATTAGACAGTAAGACCCTGTTCCCAAACAAAGCAAGTGAAAACTCAGTACTTTAATTCTTGCTGTCCTTCTGTGTTTCAGCACGAGTAGACACACGACTTCATTCACAATCTGGAATAAAAATTGAGTGAAGAGGGTCCAGACCAGAAATACAGCCTCATGTCTCCATATCTAAAACAAATTGTAAAGAAAAGGGAAGAAATTTTGTTCCTGAAATCACAGTGCTTTCATTGGAGGACTAAACACAAACAAACAAACAAACAAAACTAGTAAGATGTGTCCTGGGTAGAAGTGAAAATTCTCTTTTAAAATATAACAATTTATTCTATAGTAAATCTAAAGCAAATGCAAGCATATTCTTTTCCTGTGTTGAATAAGGAAGTTCATATGGCCTGAACAGCTTTGAGGCTTAAAGTTCAACCCTCGGTATTACTGAAGCAGTCGAAACTGGTAGCTCAACTTTCATCATAAATGGTAGACTTCGTGATGGAAATTGGTGTGGGAAAGGAGGAGAGAGCGAGCCGTGCTACCAGTTTGTTTTGTCTGTATTTTTCATCCACATTAATATTTGATATTATAGGGGAAACAGTTCTAATTTCTTATCAACTGTCTTCCAAATAAAAGACAGAAACAAATTTAAGAGTAAGTGCACAGATTAAAGATTCCTACCAAAGTTCTCTAATTAGACAGACATATCTGTAGTGTAATTTTGTCTTAAAAAGAGAAAATATATTCATTTCCATTTTCATGTAACCAGAATCTAGTTCTGTTGAACAAATCATATATATACACATATATATATACGTTTCTTTTGTGAAACCTAAAATGTTAATTGCGTACAGTTCAGGCTTCACACTGTAAATTAAGCTCATGGGAAATAGGAAGAAAATTACTCTGAATGTCATACCGAAATAAATAAAGCTTGAAAGGAAATCTTCATCACGGAAAACTCAAAACTGATTAATCCCTTTGAAAAATTATCAGAAAATTTGTTTCTAAATCACTCTAATTTGGTTGTCTAGTGTAGAGCAGGGTGAACACAGATAATAATACTGTTTATACATTTTTAGTGGAGGCAGAATAGAGAATTTTCAGTGTTCTCACAACTAAAAATGGTGGGACTGAGGTGCAGGGTATACCAGATGCTCAGATTGGTCATTGCACAATGTACACATTGTACAACATCACCATGTGCCCATACACCCTTACAATTATTATGTAGCAAATTAAAGGAGAGAAACCCTAATTTGGTGCTTGATCTTCTAAACCTCCTTCCAGACTTCAGTTATGTTCAATTAGGAATTCAACATCTGGGGAAGGAACACTTGAGCCAAACCTCATATTGCTATTTTGAAATTACCTGAGTATTTCTCACGGACTTTCCCTTTCTAACAACATTTCAATAGTCCTTAGCTTCCAGAGGGCAGCCCGCCCCAGTAACCAGCAGAATTCCCTCAGTCTCCAGAAGGATCATGGATCTACCAGTCAGACAGTTCTAGAAGGGCACACACTCGGACATTTATTATATGTTAGAATCTATCTAAACATTATGTAAGTATTGGCACATCTGATAACCAGTCACAAGGCAGTGTTTTTCAAGCCTGTTGTACCAAGGGGATGATGGAGATGATGGAGGCACAAATCAGTTTCAATGTGGACAAAGTCCGAATATGTTGCAGGAAGAGGTAAGACACTGGAGTTTCCTGCTTACAGTCAGTAGGGAGGAGGAAGTGGCCTCAGAGCCAGAGGCAGGACAGTGTTTTCCAAATGCATGTCCAGCGTCAGCAGGCGCCGTGTGGGACCACAGTAGTAAACTGCTCTGGGGTGCATTTCTCACGTCAAAATGCCAATCCATCCCCCAGAATTGGGCTTGCCTCTGTGTATCTTTGAGTGTCCACAACGATTTTTCAAGGTGTTCATGCTCAAAAATCGTTTCTAAGAAACTATCACTTAAATTCTCAAATGCTGAACAAAATGTTCCAGAGGCCCAAGAGACATTCTGGTTGTCTATTCAAACATGTTTTTTCACATTTTACAAAAGAAAATGCTCTGGTCAGCCCATACATGGTGAATTTTGACCAGGAGTAAAATCCTGTAGGCTACAAGGAGGAGGTTGGAATAAAATTAATAAAGTTGTTTCAGGGGTGCTTCAACTTATTTTAACTCTTCAATAAATGCACCTGAAACTCATGGTGTGGCTCTCTGCCCCTTTCTACCTCACACATATCCCTGTTGGATCATATCTGCATTATAAAATATACATTAAAATACTGCTCTTCTTTTCAAATTGTTTTTATCTTTCTCTAATAAATTTGTAACTATTTTAAATATTTTTACAAAATTCCACTATGATTTTTCAAATTTTTTTTTTCCGAAATATAAAGCTAATCTTTTTTAAATTTCCCCAAAGTGGGGGGGATCTAACCCAGACCTTGTGTGTGCCAGCCAAACACTCTACAAAAAGTTCCATTCCCAGCCCACACCATCTTGAGCTAATGTTTGAGCACAGTATAAATCAAAGATTTAAATTCATCCTTCTTTTGCATATGGATATCCAATTTCTCATCACTTTTGTTTCCTTTTGTTTGTTTGTTTGTTTTCTTAGTTTAGGGGAGTGTGTGGGTGTGCATGCCAGGGATCAAACTCCCGGTTTTGCACTTGCTGGGCAAGCACTCTAACCACTGAGCAAAATCCCCAGACCCATCACTTTTTTTTGAAAGAGTCAGTCTTACTCTGGGTTTGCTTTGACAGGATTCATAAATTTTCAGTCAATTTTAACTGTTCTTATTTTCGGACGTCAATTCTATTACTTTGGTTGTCGTTTTTAGTTATTGCTGTAGAAATTGCTTTTTTTTTTAATATCCAGTGTCATGTTTTCTCTTCTTTTACATAAACTAAATTTCAATTATTGGATTCCTTTTGTTTTGTTTTGTTTTGCTTTGTTTTTGAGAACGAGTCCTCACTGTGTTTCCAGGCTGACCTCAAACTTGAGTTCCTCCTGGCTCAGTCTCCCAGGTAGCTGGGACTACAAGGACACACCACCATGTCTGACCCATGTGTTGTTCTCACTGTAATAAAATAATGTGAGGAATCCAACTGTTTCCTTAATTTCACTTTTAGAATTTACTTCACTATTATGTAGCTATAAAAATATTTTGTATCTTCCTTATCATGTGACCTTCATGAATGCCATTATTTGTTTTAGAAGACTATGTTTGTGTGTGTGTGTATGTGACTGGATTTTCCACAGAGGATAATGAGGAATAAAGAAGCTAAATCTCTTACAAAATCAAAAAAACCAGGGTCATGACACAAATCCTGGATTTCATGGGCTGAGGCTAATGCTTTTCTCACATTTTTGTAGACACAAAAAAGAGCTATATTTAAACAAATGGATAGATTCTAGCAAACCGAACTGGTGTTGAAATGAAAATGTTAATGGTGTATATGAACATAAATAAATGAAGAGATGCGGTTCAGGTGCATAGCAAAAAAGAGTAAAAGTGGAAATCTCATCAAGACCAAAGATACATTCAAAGAACAAAAACAGAGATTTAGGAGTTAGAAATACCCTTATAAATGACAGCAAGCATTTTGTCTACTGTGGATTGAAAAGTTAACGTGCAGATAAAAAAGATAAAGTGAGAGAACAGACGATTTGGCAATGCGTCTATCCAAAATAATGTTTTAAATTTTATATAGAGATGCAGGAGACATAGAGATAATCCCTCTAGGAATTATTCTAAGCATCTTATAAATGCATTCAGCTTTTGTAATTCAATAATCCTACAATATATGTGAAATGGTTATTATTTTATTTATGAAATATTATCCATCGTTCAAACAACAGAATATTAGAACAGCAAAAAGTACATAAACCATGAACATAAAGAACAAAAGAAATAAAACCACAAAATATGCATACAGACTAAATTCTTATTCTGTGCGCACATAATTTCCCAAAAGTGTGTTCTTCATTATGAAATGACAGATATTATATTTTGAGGAATCATAGTTTCCATCTTGAATATTGAAACAGTGAGACTATTGTGTATTCTTTAACTTGTGAAGGTTTTACACCAAACAAAATGAGTCTGTTTTAAAGGGCCTTTACCCACATACATTTAAATATTACAGATTTTAAAATAAACTGGCTGAAACTTAAGGGAATGTAATCCTACACCTGTAAATTGAAGAGATAAAAAGATAAATGAATCAAGAACACAAACTGCTTTTCTCCTTACTGTGCTCCCCACTTCCAACATTATGGCCCTTCTATTTACCCTATCACCTTCCAAAACTTTAGGATTCTGAGTCCCAAGGATAAAATATTCTCTAGGAATATATTTTAGAGCTGACAACTTTTTTGAGAGCTTCTGTGACATCTTTGTTTCTCAGGCTATAGATGAGGGGGTTCAGCATGGGAGTCACCACAGTGTAGAACACCGTGGCCGCTTTGTCGGCATCCCCACTGTTGCCTGAGTTGGGCCGGCAATAAATGGAAAGGATTGTTCCATGGAAGATGATGATGGCCGTGAAGTGGGAGGCGCAGGTGGAGAAGGCTTTGTGCCTGCCCTCTGTAGAGCGCATCCTCAGGATGGTGATAAGAATAAACAAGTAGGAGGTGAGGATGATCAGAATGGTGATGGTTTCATTGAATGTGGCCAAGACAAAGAGCAGGATTTCATTCACAGTGACATCAGAACAAGCAAGACTTAAGAGAGGGGGCAGATCGCAGAAGAAATGGTTGATCACATTGGACTTGTAGGATGGGATCTCCAGGGATAAGCACAAGTGAATCAGAGCACACACAGACGCGTAAAGGTAGCAGCAAGCAACCAGCGTCACACAAAGCTTCCGGGACATGATGACCATGTACAGCAGAGGGTTACAGATGGCCACAAAGCGATCATAGGCCATCGCAGCCAGTAGAAAAATCTCAGTGATCACACATGTGCCAAACAAAAAGAATTGTATTCTGCACGCCAGGAAGGAGATGGTTTTGTCATTGTTTAAGATATTAGCCAGCATCTTTGGCACAATGACTGAGGAGTAGCAGAAATCTACAAAGGACAAGTGGCCAAGGAAGAAGTACATGGGGGTGTGAAGCTGAGAGCTGACCTGAATTAATGCCATTATGCCCAGGTTTGCAGAGACCGTGACTCCATAGATGGCAAGGAACACCGGGAAGAGGACGAGTCTCAGCTCAGGGCCGTCTGACAGCCCGAGGAGAATGAGCTCTGTCACAGCTGTACAGTTTGCCTCTTCCATGTGCCTACTTTGTGGTTGGAAAGAAAAAAAAAAAAGTTATTCTTCATATGATCCAAAATTTAGGTTTAGCTTTCTTCTACAAAAGACACCAGAAGCAGCAGGACAACTAATTTGGTCTGCAAAGAAGTAAGACATTTTTAATATGGAATTCAGCAAAAGGGAAAACATTGTATAGTAGAGATGCATAAAATTCATAGTTTAATATAGAGATCAAACAAATCATTACCATGTATAAAAATTTACATGATTATCAATTTTTCATAATTGCACGTTGACAGTGAATCATAAAATAGAGGCCAAAGTACAGCTGAATTTTCATCATTTCTCTGTGAATTCCTAATTCTTGTTGCATGGCAGACTCTTCAATCAATACTCTAAATATTAGGGTTGTAGGAAATAGTTTTTAAAACACGGGATAAGCTTTCTAAATTGTCCTCTGAAGTGAGGAGTTAGGTTTAAGATTATTCATCTATAATCGTTTCATGTCAACAATGCAACAGCTGAGAAACCTGCTTAAGAGCAACCTTTCAAAGTGTTTTGTACAGAGCGAACACAGTTCCTCCTGTTTCTGCCACAGAGCAGTGTCACGGGCCTGGGTCCTTCTGTGAAGAGTCACACAGCCCATTAGTGGGACCCTCAGTGTGTGGGTGACTTATAGGAGAACTTCCATTCAGACTTCAGCGGGGTGCACAGATGGAGCCACTGTGAGATTTGATTAAAAGGAAGGACCAAGAAAAAAATCATTCACCTCCCCTTGTTCACCCTATTTGGCTTGTCACACTGATAGCTGCCACAAGATGTGGGATTCTGGACTTTAAACAGCTCCAATTTCCCGTGGAGACCGTCCCATACCACTATTCAAAGCATGGAATTTCTTAAAACATTCTCTAATTCAAGGAATAATACACAGATTGTTTTAAAATACTACCATTGCTGCCCACTTTCACAAATCCTTCTACTAATTGGACTTGTAATAAATTCACCTAGAAGGGTGATATTTCCCCTTCTAGGAAATACCACCTAAAAGGGTGATATTTCCTAATTCCCAGGAAATATCACTCATAACAACCACCTCCTCCAAAAAGCTGTATCTTAACCAACCAACCTGTGGAACAGACATCACATTCCTTTCCTTGTTTCTGAAGATATCATGGTGGAAATTGTTGCAGGTTTTATGTGTGTGAGTGTATCCCTGGGGTCCACATTCCCTAAGCACCTAAAACAATCATTATAATCTATGGGATACAAGCTACCTGGAGAAACACTCTCTCCTCTATTAAAACAATTATTACCACTATAGGATAAAGCGTGGAGAAAAGCACAAAATGTGGTACATCATATCATACGCTCATTTACCCAGAGTCAGAGACAGCAGCCCTAGTAGAAAGAAGCCACATGTTGCTATTCAATTTGCACCACCACATGACTGTGGGGAAAGCGCAGCTACCAGATCTGGGAGGGCAGACTCCCCACGCAGAGCCAGCGGCCCTTAAATCACAATGTCTCAAGTCTCAAGAATATTTCCAGGTTTGCTCTCACTTACTGACCACATAGTGTTGACCTGAACTAATAATGTGCCAGCTGTGTTCTGTGTGCTCCTAGAAACACCAAACAATTCGAGAATTTCACGGATGTAATAAAGATAATCAATTTGCAATATTTTGATGTGGTTTTCTAGCATTGAATATGTGAGAATTCTCAGAATTTGAGGAATCTTTCAAGATCTCCTTTTCCCCCATAGCATTCTTAAAATAACTTTTTCTTCCATTATTTGAATTCCAGAGCCTTGAATTTGAGAGATTGCCTGTTCACATCTTCTTGCGTGAATTTTCCTACTGAGAAAAACAAAACTTAGTGCACAAAACCTAAAACATGAAGACTGGAGTTTTCTTCTATCAAGGCAATTAATAACCTTGGAATGACCTCTTGTTTTCTCTGGCGTGTGTGCTTTTCTTTTCCTGGGAGAGGATGGCATTGGACAGGTGCTCTACCCACAAGTAGCGTATGTGATAATTGTTTTAATGGAGAAGAGAGTGTTTCTCCAGGTAGCTTGTATCCCATAGATTATAAAATACATTGGTGAAGATATTTGCTTAATTCTTTTACATCGTGTGTTTTAGTGCACCCTCAAATAATCACCACAAAATGCATTCCTCTTCAAGAAGAAACTCAAGATGGCAAAGCTCAAAGATCATCAATAAAGACGCCACTGGCCCTGGTGCCTCACATTGTACAGTCAGCTGCCTCACAGGACAGAGTTTCAACTTTCCTGTTTATTTTAGAATTAAAGAGTTTCTTTGGAAAGTTAATTGTTTCTCAAAATTTCTCTGAAATGTATTTCATTGCCAATATCCGTACACTGAATAACATAAAAGTGAATATTTTTAGTTTTTTCATTAAGTTTCATATTTGCTTCATACTATATGTATGTATGTGAGGTATAAAGTGGAGTTTTGCATCATACTTAGTAATGGTCAAAAGGGGTTAATTTTCATACCCATCATTTTTATTGTTAACTGTACGCATTCTGGTCTGCCACGGATCACCTGAATATTTTACCTATCTGATCAAATATTGCTCCCATTGCCCAAATTCTTCTTTCCTACTCCATCCCTTATAATCACTATTATATTCTCAACTTTTGTGAAATCAATTTTTAAAAAATTTCATATAGGACTAACATTACATGATGCATGCTTTTTCTCTGTGCCGCTTATTTTTGTTACAATAATATCCTCCAGGTCTGGCCATGTTAACTGCAAATTGAAGCTCTTGCTGATATACATTTAAAGCACATAATATAATGGCATAGCAGTAAAATAATGTATTGGTAAGGTTAAATTGGGACGTTAAATTGTCTAAACTTTTTAATTTCCGTGTTTAAATATAATATTCTCTATGGGAAATGAAATTCAAATATGTTCAGGAAAATAAAAGTTGAAAATTTAAATATTGAATTGCCCACGTTCCTACATTTTAATTAATTGCATTATGCAATAGAAAAAACTCTCCTTACCATTTCCATCTATTATAGAATATAGTACATGTTGAATTAAATACTTGGTATTTGTGTTTTCAAGAGTAATTGAAAGACCCAGATCAAAATGCAAAGGGTACCCATATAAGCCATGCAGAACACAGGGAGATAGAATCTACCATAAACAATCTGAGGTAAAACAAACTGACTGTGAATGTAAGACTGTTTGCTGCCACAAATTGAAAAATGACTGAAATCTTAAGGGATGGCTTTAATTCTGCCTACAATTGTTTTTACAGCTTTGGTCAGATTACTGAAATGGGTTGCTCTTGGGTTATTCAGATAAAAACCAAACATTTATAACACAAAAAATGTGAACTCCCTTCTTCAAGCAGGACACCAGAAAATGAAAACTACCTTAAGAGAGACTATCCATCAGTAGCTTAATTTAATATGTGATGTAACATTACTTAAATTCAAAGAAAATTAGAAACTGTGTAAGTGTATCAGATGTACCATGAAACATAAAGTTGTAAACATCCAAAGAAACACAGATTGCTAAAACTGACAAGTCACTCCCTCATCAGGCATCCAGTGCCTAAAATAATCTTTATTACATTTTTTATCTTTCTGTATAGAGCGAATATTTAATGAATATTTTATCTAATACTGTATATAAAAACATTTTAATAATGGCTATAATTTCAAAATAACGCAGCCATACAAAATACTCCATTGTTCCCGCATAAAATTGAGCCCAGGATAATATTTTTCTCCCTTAATGAAATAGAAAGTATTTGGAAATCAGTGTCCTCCACTGTGTCTTAATCACTTTCCAGTGCTGGAGAACATATTCAAAGCACACACAGCTTAAAGGAGGACTTTTTTTTGCTCAAACTTTTATTGCGTGGGCTGCTGGGTACAAGCAGAAAGGTCGTGGTGGTAGAGGATGGCAGAGGGAAGCAGCTGAGCTCCTACTGGTCAAGAGGCAGAGAGAGGAGGAGCTGAGGGCCAAGATGCAGCCGTCCAGGACATGCCCCGGGTGACCGCTTCTTCCAGCCAGATCGTACATCTGACAGCATGTTCACTGTGAACTCCTGGTGGATTAAACTGCCAATGACCACAGCAACCCACGACCCAGTCACCTTCCAAACCAACCTCAGAACACGTGAAGTTCTGGCAGTCTTTCTGGAATGAAGTAATAACATTGCACCCCAGTCACCAAAAGACTCATGTCCATATTATGACACAAAACGCGGTTAGTCTAAGTGTTGCCAAAGTTTTAACAATTCCCAGCATTTCTGAAAATCCAAGTCCAGAGTCTCCTCAGACACTAGGCAAAATCTTAGTTGTGATTACCTGTTAAGATTAAAGTTAAATATTCCAACATACAGTGGGACAGGGTAAACATTCCCATTCCAAAAGGAAGGAAAGGGAGATAGAAAGAAATCAGACCAAAACCCACTCGATGTTACATACAAGATTTTCTTAGATTCAATGTCTCAGTTTTAAACTTCTGGTGAGTTCCATCATAGATTATCATACTATCACACTGGAGTGGCTTTAAACACACATTGAACTAGTAGGTGCAAGGTCCTGAGTTCAATTCACAGCATGCACAGACACACACACACACACACACACACACACACACACACACACACACACACAAACGAACAAACAAACAAAAAACATTGAGAGCTGGATATAGTGACACATGCCTGAATTCCTAGCCATTCAGAAGCTGAAGCAGAAAGATCACAAGTTCTAGACCATGATGAGTAACATAGTGAGATTTTTGTCCAAAAAAAAAAAAAGGAGGAGAATGTAACTCAACAATTTCAGTGTTCAATTTCAGAAACACAAAACAGACAAACACAAAGCACATCAGAAATGTAGACCATATTTTAATTAAATTTAATATCAAGTAACATATACATATATGTATGTTCTTCAATACATGCATACACTACACATGT
>PVJO010034498.1:0-10669 GCA_004026905.1 Hystrix cristata | reverse complement strand
ACCTAGATCTTTCTCATGTGCAATTCACAATAGGGTTCAAGTTCCTAGGAGAATCTAATGCTGCAGCTGATCTTACAGGAAGCAGTGCTCAGGCAGTAACATGAGCATCGGGTAGTAGCTCTAAATACAGATGCTCCTAATAGGCCACTGACCATTGATCAGTACAGGTCAGTGGCCTGACGTTTAGGGAGCCCTGCTATACTCTGTCTTGAAAGCATTCCCCCAATGACTTAAAACCTCTCACTGGGCCCCACCTCTTAAAAGTTTTACCACTCTTCAATTGCCCTGCAGGTTGGGGACCAACCTGTTACCCTATGGGCTTTTAAGGAAAAGTTCAAATTTAAACTATAGCAGCCAGAAAGGAGAATTTAATTTGTATCCTTGTATGGAACAATAAACATTGTGCCATTCTCTAATAACTATATTCTTAGTTGTTTATATCAAAGTTGTAGCTCTATACACAAGTTGATTTATTCCACAAATAGGATAAAGAATATTTTTCAAAATTAGAATATATATTATATTTAATATATGCACATATTATATAATACATATATCACATATGTATTATATATAATATTTAATATATGTATATATTAAATACTACTATGGCACCTAGCCATATGTTGATCTTTAATTTTAAATTAGTTAAATTTAAATACAAACAAGCTTTCCACTTTTTCCACCTGTATTAACAGAAATTTCAAGTAGCCATGTGTGGATATTGGCCCCATATTGAACAGTGCAGTTATAGAATATTTTCATCACAGAGTCTTATTGGATACAACAAATAGATATCCAAGCTGACACTGCAATACAATTATTATTAACTCTCATGGAAAATACTATTTCTTCAATAAGTTACTAAATTTTGTATGATTTTCTTTTCATACATAATATTCCAATACTATACTTCATTTAAAGTAATGAATATAAAATTATCAGTAATGAATATAAGTGTATGGAATGTTCAGAGCTAGATGGTAAAACAATGATTGCTCTAGACATTCCAATTTGTTACTCAGTTATTTCAAAATTTTATTGTAGTACAATTATTATGTACTCCATTTATAAAGGTAAGACTGTCATTTCTAGGGTAACTTATCCAAAAAGATGAGGACTCTTATCAAAAAAAAAAAAAAAGAATTTGTGAGTAAAAGGGTTCACACTGTAAACTGGTATGATAAGGCAATGTTTTCTCATTATTTAGTTAATGCACAAACCAAGAAATAAAGAACACTCCAGAACAAAGTTGATGTTCTTCATCAAGAGATAAGTTAAAAAGGGGGCAGTAAAGCTTCACCATAAGGCTATGTACTTACTCCCCACCCACCATGGTCTCATACAGCATAGATCAGAAAGCCTTGGAAGCCAACCTTGCTGACTCCATCAGAACCACTTTCTTTTTAAGTCTGCCTAATGTTCTTTGTATTCTACCTTCATTCTAGTTTCATTGAAAATGTTTTTTTTTTTTTAAATTCTTATCTCTCACAGATGTACCAAGGCTATAAAATTCCAGTCTTTGTTCAGATGTGGACAAGTCTTCCAATGTTGGAGCTTACCAACTTCCAGGAATGAAAATGTTCTAAGGACATGCATGGGGTTGTAGCTAGAGCACATGAACATGGAAATGACCCTTCCAACGCTAAACCTTCTGGGTTTTATGTCTTATTTTATTAAAAAAATTATATTAATTTTATAACCTTAGGGATTGATGATTTAATTTTCTCTTCACTTTCTTTGTACATAACCATTACCTGATTAAATGTTTATTCTATAAGAAACTATCTGAATGTAATGAATGCAAGACATCTGCGATGACATCTTAGAACTAGAAGGTAATTTCTGCAAGTCCACACACAGTCATATTTCCATTATGGCTTATGTTAATTTGATTTAATAACATATTTTTTATTACTAACACCAATAAGCCTGAAAGGGAACCAATATGTTATACTGACATACTATTTCTCTTAAGTCATGGTGTTCCTTGAAGCATCAGTTATTTCAAAATAGTCCATCACAAATTTAGCTCATCAGTTACTGCTGCTAGAATCACTAATATTTTAATAGGATTATAAAAACATTGTACGCTTATAGGAGTTTCTAAAGAATTGCTCATTATGGAAACAAATATTTTATACCTTAAAGAACTGTTGTTTGTTTCACTATGGTTTTGTTGTTATTTAAAGTTTTATTGTGTCATTTTGCTTGACTTGACCAATAAATTGAATTTACCAGATACATTTCTATGGCAGCATGAACATCTGCTGTATTTTTTTCAAAAATCTCCAATTAATGTTCAGTCTTATGTCACCTATCATTAAAAACAAAACAAAAAAGCTACTTTAGTGGGAATATAAATTCTTAAAGTACATTTACTGTTTGTTGAATTTCCTGTAATGATTTTAATGATGAGAATTTTATCATTAATTGAAATTTTAATGCATAATTGGCACTGTGTTACTTTTCTTAGTTCAGAAGTGATTTTGCAGCATAGCTGTTAGGGTTTCCTTTTAAAAATGAAGAGGACTCAATTTAATAATAGTAAATAACACTCCATGGGTTTTAACAAGAATGCAATATCATTTGAATATTCACATTTTCTCTACTTCATGAGGCATTAATGTGTAGGGAACTATTTACTCTGATGATCACATCTCAAATACTTGGCTATCTGGTCCTCCAGAAAAACATTTCATGTTTAAAACTTGGAAATTTTCAAAAGGCAGAGATAAAGTTTACATATCAAAAGAGAAGAGCAAGAATTTGCAATGAAAACTTGCTAAAATGCTGTAAATGCAATTAGAAAAGGGAATTTGGGGGCCCAGATTTAGGAAGAGTGCTGAGAAGAGCTGAATGAAATGGAGGGAAATTTTAATTCAGTCCATACTTGATGTACAGTACTGCAGTCTCTCTATTTTCTCTTCTTATTTCAAAATAATTTTAGACTTACCGCTCTTCCCAAAAGTGAATTAATGGTAGAGTTTCCATAGCCCTTTCTGCAATTTCTCTTATTATTATCATTTTACATAATTGTACTACAATTATAGAAACTAGGAGAGTAACATGAATATTACCTACTGTAAGACTATATTTGAATTTTCCCACTAATATCTTTTTTTGTTCCAACATGCCATTTAATTGTCATGCATTTTTCAATCTCCTTTATTCTGTGACAGTTTGTCACTCTGATGATTTTGCCTTTTTTTTTTTTTTGTGGTGGGAATTGAACTCAGGGCCTCGTGCTTGCGAGTCAAGCACTCTAACCACTTGGCTAAATCTCCAGTCCGTTTTGCCAGTTTTGAAGAGAACTAATCAACTGTTTAGCAAACTCTCTCTCCACTGCGTGTTTCTGATTTCACATGATTAAATATAGGTTATGGAGTTTGGGCAGGAATGCCACTGAAATTACATTGTTCTTTTTCTCAGTTGTTCATATCTAGGTATATACTAATATTATTGATATACTGATCATTTAATCAAGGTGGTGTCCACCTTGACAAGACCCACCTTGTGAACAGATATCTTATCTCATCATGTTTGCTCACTAATTTCAGCAATCACTGTTCTTGCCTGTAATTATTATTGCTACAATGTTACCAAATAGTCATTTTCTATCATCACTCCTATATTTATATATTGAAATTCCACTGTAAGGAAAAGTTGTCTTCTTATCTCAACTATATCTATCTTGTTCACTCATTAATTTATATCAGATGGGCGCTGACCTATTAAATATGCATGCATAGTCTTGGATACTTGGTTTTTTTATGAGTGGAAACCAATATAATCCATTATTCATTTTGTCATTAACAATACTATATTTTCTTGCAGGTAATCCTATTTGAGAGACTTAGATTTAGGAGATTTTGGTGCAACAAAGGACATTTTCCAACCCTGAATTCATTTTATGATAAATGAATGACTTTAGTCCTTGACCAAAAGGCCCACATTATAGTGGAGAAGATATTGGTTTGTTTCTGATGTTGCAGTCCAGATTTAGGCATTCCGTGACTGGTAAGGATTTTTACATCTTTAACAAGTGGTTTCTGTTTATGGGTCCCTAAGTGGATCTGCAATTCCTCCCCACCCCATCTCACTGTCTAACTAGCATAAAGAGGGGAAAACACAACAAGTGGATATATCAAATTGTTTCAAGGCTTATTTCCTTTCAAATTTCTTAGACCAGAATAAGTAATGTAGTTGCTTCTTTCTCTGAAGAAGCAAAGTCATATGTGCTGGTGCATACCTAGAATTCCAGCATTGGGGAGGCCAAAACAGGAGGATTGGACATTTCATTACAACCTCAGTGAACATAATAAGTTTGGGCCTGTGTTTCATTAGCAAGACCCTCTCAAAAACAAAAAGAAAAGAAGAGGAAAAGAAAATAAAAGAAAAGAAAGGAAAGAAGGGAAGGAAGGAAGGAAGGAAGGAAGGAAGGAAGGAAGGAAGGAAGGAAGGAAGGAAGAAAATAAATAGATGCTGGAAATACTCTGCCCAGAAAATGAGATATACAATTCTGGCATATATATAATTAAACTGTTTTAATGGAAGAAGGGGAAAGTGCTGTTAGGAAGCAATTGATTATCTTTTCCAATCAAAAAAAAAAAAGAATAATGAAGTCCCCTACCCCATAGTGTTCCTATGGACATCAGTTCAAAGTTGTTTGAGTACAGTGACTTCATATTTCTGAGTGTGGAAAAGCATTTCTCACAATTAGTGGCAATTGCATAAAAATTTATCAAATA
Source organism: Hystrix cristata (assembly GCA_004026905.1). NCBI lineage: Eukaryota > Metazoa > Chordata > Mammalia > Rodentia > Hystricidae > Hystrix > Hystrix cristata. The sequence goes on along the minus strand of PVJO010034498.1, from coordinate 5,918 downwards.
GCTATCAGAATGCAAGGAGAGAGAGATGGAGAGAAGAAAAAAATAGATATTTGTATGTACACAGACTAAAGGAATAATAATAAAGACACTAAAAATAACACGTTCTATACATATTCACATATTGGTGCATCCAACTAGACTCAGCACCAGTGAGCACACTTTAAAAATCAGTCCTATATTTTGAATTTTTTGCTCTTTACCTTTGCTATGCAAGAGATTTTAGGGAAATTCTTGACAGTCTAGAAATATCTTTCCTTGAAAACCAACATAAAAACAAAGCAATAAACTAGATTATGTTTGATTAACAGACAGGGTCAACAGATATTAAGATCAGTTTGCCTTTCTACTCAGAAAAAGATGTGCTTTTCATTTTTGTTATTCCTTGCCCACCCAACCTCCAAACAGGCATGACTTCTGGGTATTGTGTAATATAGTCAAGGTGGCCTGGTGTTTAACTGTCCTATGAGTGACAGAGCACAATCGTGCACACATCACACAGTTCTAGTCAGCTGCTCTACCCTTCTTTGTTCACGAAGGTGGAAATATGTAAACTGACTGGAGTGTACCTATATTTTTATTAGTTAGCTGAAGCTTGCCAAGCAAGCTTTATTTCTTTTCTAAAGCACATGATCTATTTTTAAATGCTTATCAAATATTTGACCCTTTAACCAGTGGGAAGTACACATTTTTTCCTTATAAACTGTACTGAATAATTATAGTGTAAGATAATTGACCAAAAGAAGATACGTTTAAAAAAAAGTGAAACATGAATTTTATTTTCCTCTAGCATATCCTCATACTTTCTTCTGCTGTTTCTTATTAAGGTAAAAATGTTCTGATGATTTTGGAAATTATTATTTTATACATAAAAAAGGGAAGTCTATAAAAAACTATGCTTTTTAGTTTCTGCCTTTACTATGAGAAATGAATTTAAAGGTATTAGAAGTTTTTGGACTCAGGCTTCTAACATCATGTGATTATAGAGTAAATTCAGCTACAGTCATATTTGGTGTCATCCAATTTTCCACAATTTTAAACGTTTATAATTCCATGGACTTAATCTTTAATTTGTTTAATTATATTTTGTCAGTTGTTGCCTCGTGTATGATCACAAAGTGGCATTGTGGGTAAGGCAGACCAATCACTCAATTCCCTACATGGGACTTAAAGTTACTCCTGGAAATATTTCAGTTTGGAAACATTGTTGTTCATTAAACTTAGAACATTTTATTGCTAGTGTATATTGTTAACAGTTTTACAATTTGTAATTTGTTTGTCCAATTTGATCATATTTCCTGTGTATGTTTGAAAAAAATTACCAGTAAAAGAGACCAACTTTTTATTTAGGCAGCTCTAACTGAATTAGTGTCAGAAAAGTAGAATCTACTTTTCTGAATGAAAAAATTGTGTAAAAATATTTACACAATAAATAAATTACACTCAATACACAAAAGTAGTCTTAAACATCTTAATTATGAAATAGAAATAAGAAAATTCACATTTTCATTTCACTTAACTCATTCTAATACAAAAACAGTAAATGTCTTCAAGACTATTTCTTATAGATTGTACAAAGATCTCAAAAATGAGAATTAAGTTTGAGTCATGAAGAAAAGCCTCTCAGAGAAGCAAAAGCTCTATTTATGGGAAAATCTACTTCAAAAAACAGACTGAAAATTGACCAAATCTTTTCCTATTAGGAAACACAATTAAATTCAAGATGTGTGGATCATAATTTTTAAAGATAATATGTTTTTATTCCATAATAAAATAAATATATTCTCTTTGATACATATGTAATCAGAGAACATTGTTTTCTTGATTTTTAGAAGCATTTACTTATAGCACACCATGGTATTGAAATGCCATATTAGTTTTGGGAGTAGAGTTGCCAGAAAACTACTGCTAAATTTGAGTTGAATTCTTGGCCTTTTTAGAATCCTTCTAAATTCATTACCTTTTTCCCTTAGGAATTTGTACCTTCCGTTTAGGTGTAACTATAAGAGGTGATGCAAAATCTATTATCTTTTCTTATCTTGCCAATATGAAAGAAATACAAAATTCATTTCTTAAAATTATTTATTAAATATTTCGACATCTATATTAGTGTCTTTACTGTTGCTGTAACCAAATACCTTTGCTTGGGGGCTAAAGTAATGTGAAATTTTTATTTTACTTTTCTGGAAATCAGAAGCCTAGAAAGAGTTTTACTGGACTAAAATTAAGGTGCTTGTAAGGTTGCATTCCATTTTGTAATCTCTTTTCTTGCTTTTTCCAGCTGCTGGCATTGTAGTCAGCATCCTCTGTTCATCTTTGTAACAAGCAATAACAAGTGGAGTCTTTTGCACCCAATCAGTATCACTCTGACTTGTACTCTCCTCTGGTCCATCTTCCACATGAAGAACCCTTGTTATTGTGTTGTACTTTTTGGAGAATTAATGATAAATTTTCCATACTAAGGCCAGCTAACTAGCAAAAATTCCATCTGCTACCTAGTTCACCTTTCCATGTAATATAAAGTGATTTCAAAATTTCCAGAGACCTCAATGTGCACATATTTGGGAAGCCATTATTTTGACACAGTGTATTTGAATAAAAACTGAAGATTTTTGATTGTAGATTAGATATTACATTAATAGAAAATAGGTTGCTCTTAAATGAAATTATTTTTCAAACATTTTAATTTAAAATATTAAAATAATATTGTGTGTATGTATTTATTTACTTTTAAACCCCTCCTGAAGTCTCAGATTACTTTCTGAAAACATTGTATTCCCTGGCATATATATAATGTAGCAGCTACTACATAAACAATATATTATAATGAAAAAATGTGAGGCAGAATTTAACTTGTGTAATCTCATCTATGAAATTCATGCTCATTTTGCTTGTTAAATACAGACAATAAATACAACGTACATTTTGTGACTTACATGAGTAATTGAGTTTTGATTATTTGGAGGGGGGTAGGAACTGAGTAAAATTGCTATAATTAAGCAATACATTTTGCACAATTTTTCACATAGCTTAATTTTCAGTGACTACTATGAGCAAAGTCTGATGCTGTATTACTACCCACATACTTTTTCTTTATATAATATTTCTCCCAAGTCAGCAATCAATCTATTCTTTCAAATTAATGGTACTTATAACAAGAGACCAAATCAAACTATGGCCGAGTTCCAAGAATCATATTTCCTGTTGTGTGTACCATACTGAAATATATTTACAGCTATGGTAAGCTAATGGGAGTAAATATGCTTATTCAGAAGGAAAATAGTGGATGTCTTGCACATACACTTACAGGAAAGTGTTATGTGAATACAATTTCTGTTTTGATTTTCAAGGTGAAATATTAATGAAAATGTTTTTATAATAATGTTACTCATTAAAACAACTAATCAGAATAAAATTCTAAGTCTGTCAAGTGTTTACAGTCAGTCGAGGGTCACATCGGTGATGTCTGAGCTCCCAGTGTATTAATTTCATACTGCTATTTGTACAGTAGGGAAGATTAGAGGCAAGATTTGTTGTTTTGTTGTACCTTGTATATATCAGAAGAATCACTCTGATGCCTGGATGTCCGGCCTTCGGAATATGTTCACAAATTAATATTCATCTCCTTAGATTTATTTTCTTAAATAATAAATAGATGAAATAGGCCAGACAGTATTGTATTTAAATTTATAGTGAAGGTCAAGTGATTACGTATTTTGATTTTGCAGTTTATTATGTATTTTTCTGATTATTGCAAACTTAACTCTACTACAGATATAAACACTTTTCCAAATCAAATGTTCAACTAAATATGCAAAAATAAAATCCAGAAAAAAATTAGAAGTATTTTGCATATACAACCATAATAACAAAAGAAGAAATGGCAAGTATTTTGAGTTCAAAAAGCACAGGGTGGTTGGATTCAATGTTCCTTGCTTTTTCTTGCAATACATGTGTACATGAGTATACCATTATTTAAATACTTTAAAAAAAAAAAATCTGTGAAGGGGTTGGGGATTTGGTGCAAGTGACAGAGCATTTGCCTAGCGAGCACAAGACCCTGAATTTGATCGCCAGCACCCCCCAAAAAAATCTATGAGGACGTTTTTATTAAATACCCGGTATTATAATTATCCTTCTCTTAATTCACTCCCTCAGACAATGCATACTACACACAGGAATCAAATTATTTTTAATTACACACACATACACACACACACACACAAACAATTTTCGTTGAAAGAGAAATACAAGATCCTACCTAAAAGGGTGAAAAATGAACTGATTAAACTTAACTGCAAAGAAAGATACTTCTATAGACGACTCTGTAGTACAGTGATCACATTCTAAGTTGTTGATAATACTGTAACATTATTAAGGTGTATTAGTAAAGTGATCTTCCTATGATTTCAACTCCTAAACTCAAATGAGTTTTAAAATCTTACAGCTATTATAAAGAGGAAATTGATACCTAAATGTAAATTAACAGTGAATGTTTAAAAAGTACACAACCCATACTCTTAGGCAAATTAATTGATCATTATCCCTTAGTAAGAAAGGTTACAATTCTTAAATTGCATTCACTTGTAAATTAGCTTAAGGTGGAATATTTTTTAATGCTGCTACCTGACTATGTTGGTAAATACTGCTGTCTGTCTTACAAATCTATACATGTAGTCTGGATTTTTCCATGAAAATGAGGTAACAAAGTAAAAACCATTTTAAAAGTTGAAATTGTATACTAATGATTTCCAAAATACCTACTAGAAAAGGATTATTTTTCTATTAAAATGTGAAAAAAATCAAAGTAACATTGACGAAATAAACCTCTGGAAACATCATGAGTATATATTAAAGTATATTAAAGTAGTATATATTATATATGTTAAAGCATATATTAAAGTAGTATATATTAAATCATATATTAAAAGTACTTATATTAAAGTAGTTATATTAAACTACTTTATATATATTAAAGTAGTTATATTAGCCCTTTGGTGTAAATTGTGTAAAAGAAAAAAGGGTCAAGGGTTGCCTCACTCTCAGTCACTCAAAAAAAAAAAGACTAAGGAAGAATTATGAAAATAAACGTAGTGGGCACACTGAATGTTGATTGTAAATATAAATCACTATTTATAAAAAGGAAAGTATTGAGGCCAAGACATGCACAGAAAGCATGTATTCCTTGGGAAGCACTTTGAATTTCAAATATCATTATCACACATATTTCTAGAGCAGCAAAGAACCTTTCACTATGTAGTTGTTTGTTTGTTAGGATACAGGTTAAAAGAAACCATGACATGAAAGAAAAATAGACGAATACAGTAAAATAGTCTGTGTTGGTCAATGTGATGCAGAATAAAAGACATAGAACTCATACTGTGGCTACTAGCTCTCCTTTTTGACAGAAATGCACCTGCAAAGAACTGCAGGCTGGTGTTCAGGTGGCTCACTTGGCTTGGCAAGATCACGATGTAGAGTAGAGAACATCACTGAGGTCTCAGGTCCTAAATTCAGTTCTGTCAGTGCATTTCAATATTCAGGGACCTTGCATTTAGGGCAAATAACCATTTACAGTGATAGATTGTATAATTAAAGATAACTGCAAGTGAAATAATTAACAATTTGTTTGATTAATAGCTGTTTATAGTAAGTATAGATCTAAAGATAGTATTAAAGATATTTAATCACTGCTATGAAATGCTTTCCATACAATCCTTTCATACAATGGACTCTATTAATGAACAGAATATATACAGAACAACTCATTGAGTATCTTTATTTCTTATTTCAATCATAAAAGTCTCAAAAATTTGGGGATATAGTTGATTTTCCTTTTTCCAGCTGGTTTCTTTAGCACTATGTTTCAGCAGACAAAAGTTCTGAGAATTGACTACATGAAACTGTTTTCCTTCATATTT
>PVJO010034497.1:0-10876 GCA_004026905.1 Hystrix cristata | reverse complement strand
TCGAAAGGGCTGCATATATATGTGTAAACCTCTTACATATATTTGTATCTTTGGAAACTCTGATGCTCTAAAAGTTGGGAATCCTCAAAAAAAGTGTCTCCTCTTCTGTATAAAATCTTGATTTCACCTTCTTTATTGTTCATCGATTTTATTATATGTGCTGCTGAAATGAGCACTGTTCATCAATTTTAACAGAAGTTAATACGCTCCACATTCTCTTGATATCTTTGAAATATTTATGAAAGCCTTCAATTTCTTCCTGTGCATGAGTGTTTCATTTTTTAAAAAATGTTAACGCAGCAATACATACAATGAAAATAACTTTTTGTGCACAAATGTGTATATTCACCAACTCAGATACATCTGCAAATGTGAAAACAATATTCTGACAATCTAAGATCTCAGCATCACTTGAAGAGGAAAGCTAGGCCAGATATGCAAAATAGTACATATCAGACTAGTTGAAGGGGCTGGGAATTTAGCTCAGTGATTAGAGTGCTTGCCTGGCAAGCACAAGGCCCTGAGTTCGATCCCCGGCACCACAAAAAAAAAAAAAAAAAAAAAAAAAAAGACTAGTTGAAAATTGAAAAAAAGCACTCTGTGATAAAGGAAGTCAGTGTAGTCATTGTCTGCCCCTGTGAAAACACATTACACTTCAGCATTCTATAAAATGTCATATTGTAATAATGCTTTTGACTCCTAACTGTTAGTATGATTTGTTTAAATATGTTAAAAATATAACACCATGAAGGTCACATGCAGGTGAGGCATTCTTTTCCAAAAGCAGCCAAAGATTTGAGGTAACAAAATATTTCATGATATTAGTTTGATGTAACAATACTTATAAAAATTGCAAAAATTCTTTTCAAAGTTACATTTTGATACCAATGATGCAGTCTTTAATTTTTTCGTTGTTGTTTCTTTTTTCTTTTCTTTTCTTTTGTTCTTTTTTTGGTGCTGGGGATTGAACTCAGGGCCTTGCACTTACTAGGCAATCGCACTATCACTTGAGCTAAATTCCCAGCCACAGTCTTTAATTTTTTAATTTAAACATGGAAGGTATAATTATATTTCAAATGAAATTTTGCTACCTATTATGAGGACCAGTATCACTCACATGATAAGGAATTAACCACACACACACACACACACACACACACACACACACACACAAACCCCCTGTTTAAAATCCAGAAAATCGAGGAAAGAGGTAAACTTAGGAAAATAAATATTATGTATTAGTTAACATTTTCCACAGAGCAGGATGAATATGATTCGTATATGATGTGTGTGTTTGTGAGTGTGCGTTAAATTGTAGTGGCAGGAGAGGGAGAGAGACAGAAAAAGGGCTGAAGATTTAGTTCAGTGGTTAGAGTGCTTGTCTTGCAAGCAAGAGGCCCTGAGTTCAATCTCCAGCACACAAACACACACACATACACACATACAAAAAAATAAATCCAAAACTTTTTGAGGCAATGATTTAGGAAGATTGGTGAGCTAAAGGATGAAGGAAAGAATAATAGTTTGTTGTCTATGTGAGGAACTGGGGTTACCTTTGGGAAATGGCAATTAATGAGGTTGGAGGGGGAGGCTAGAGACAGATCATGGGAAGGGTGCTAAGATGTGGTGTTTGGAATTCATCTTGCAAAGATGCCAATAGGAGAAGAAAAGAAGACAAAGTAGCTTCAGTAATTAAAAATGAAACAAAGAGAGATTTGCATTTCAAAATAAATAATAATGAAGCTGGGATAATGAAGTGAAAGGTTTATTACATGTCAGGAAATGTAATCCACAAGAAAAAAAATGAAGGTGAAAGATAAACTTTTTTTGTATTAGTTTATGTTCACAGACCTTATACTTACGTTTGTTTGGGGAATCAGCTCCTGTATACAATGTACCTTCATCATTTTCCAGGCCTGTACCCTCCTTCCACCTCTCCCCTGACCCCCTGCACTATCTGAACAAGTCTACCTTTCTGTTTCCTGCCATCTGTCCTTTAGTGTACTCTTTTATTTATTTATATTTTAGGTTTCTCTGTTGAAGAGACGAACAAACTTATTTTAGCATTGCTCTTTATGCTCCAACACGTGAGAAAACCTTCCCTTTTACATAGTGTTGTGGTTCTAAGGAGAAAACAAAATTTCTGTCTGCCTGCAGGGTACAGTGATTAATGTCTCAGGAAGTCTCTGAGAATGTCTCAGCTCAGGCTGCTACCACAGATTACCTTGGACAATGTGGGATAAACCAGACAGGGCCACTGCTCACTGCTCTGGAGACGGGAAAACCCGTGTTCCAAGTGCCGGCTCTCAGCCTCGGTTGAGGGTCTGCCCCCTGCTGTACTGACTGCAGTCTCCTTGGTGTGTCCTCCTGTGGCCAAGTGAAGAGAAGAATGGAAGCGAATAACCTCCCGTTTCTTTTTTATGAGGACATGTATCCGTTCATGAGGCGTCACTGATTTCCCATGCCAACTTCTGGTACCGACTTCTTGTTTTAGCATCTTTCTCGTCTCCTTCTTGTGGGAACGAGGAGGCTGAGATCAGGATGCTGCAGTGACTGAGCTGCAAACTGTCAACTCCTGACACTCTCGCATGTGGGAAAGGATGAGCAGCAGCCCTCTGCCCCTTCTCATGAGGGCACTAATCTCATTCTGGATAGTTCCACTCTCAGGGCCTGATACCCCCCTAGATCAGGCCTGTGAGTTTTGGGGAGATACAAGCGTCAATCTGTAGTAGGGTGAGTAGTACTGGCAGCTAGTGGGAGAGACCAGAGATCAAGCCACATACCCTGTAATTTATACAGCTCCAACCACAAAGAATAACCCTACCCCAAAGTCAATAGTTCTGAAGTTCAGAGGCCCTCATTCAGAAAAATACAGATTGAGCAGTAGACTATTAGAACTACGATACTGATTGTATGCAGGAAAAAATTTTGAAAATATTTTGGAAAGATATAGATCAATATACATTATTCACATACATGCAAAGCCGTGCAAATGTTTCAGTATATTTGAATAACTAAGTAAACTATTTGTATGAATAATTAATTTCTTCAATGTATTGTGAATTGTCTCAGTATTTGCCCCATATTAGTGCGAGTATTTAATTGAGCACTCATGATAAGCCATACATTTTCCCAGTTGTTGAACTGCAAAGGTGATGGATATTGTTTCCAAATTTTAACAGAGGGAAGCAAAAATCTATTAGCATATGCATTATTCTTTTTGTACATTCTTTGGTTACAAAACTAAAATGAATCCTGTTACAGAACCCTTAAAATAATTAGAGACTCCATAGCTGCTGTTTGAGGGCATAATTTACATAATATTTATTCTTGATGTTAATAAAAATATGTCATTCACATTAGGCTCTAGGTACAAACATCGAATAAAAAACAAAAATAATAACAAATACCAAAGCAAGCCTGATACTTCTAACTTTCTCAGGGACCAATGTTTGTACCAATTAAGTAAAAGCACATTCCAAGTGTATACCTTGCAGTGTGCCCTGAAATGCAATTAACTCTAAGGCTGTGGAATTGGTAATGAATGGAAGTTCAAGTCTTACAGGTATTTGTGAAAATCGTCCCAATTCTAGTCTTTTGTAGCTCAATTGTCTAAACTATTAGCAAGACACTTCAGATTTCTTACAGCATACCTCATCTAGTTTTGTTTTTTTTTTTTTTTCATACTTAAAATAAAATGCACAATTTCTGGCAATATAAACAGTACCTTTTGCTTTAAAAAATGCATAAAATTAGAGCCTGGCCGTTTACCAGCAGTGAAGAAATCTGGTTTAACCAATCTGTGTTAGCTAGCACAGCACATCTGGAATTCAGAAACTCTGCAGGTTACCTCCTGAGAGACTTGCGAGCCTTTGGAAATGTGATTCTCTAGCATGTGGCTATTAAAACTAGTGGCCATTTATTGTTTGCTACCTCTTGACCAGGGATACAATGTCTTATTTTATTAAGGTGTAATACATCCAAACAGACTGTACTACTTAGTCTTACAGGTGAAGAAACGAAAATTCTGACGATGAATCCACTTGACCAAGTTTACGGAATAAGATTTTAGATTCAGAATGCAAACCCAGCTGAACACATATGGATCGCTTTGTAAATTTCAACTTAAATCATAATATGCATCACTTTGTAAATTTCAACTAATAAAAAGCAAAACTGAAGAAATCATCCATTTGCAAATATCAATTATTCTAAATCAAAACAAAGAAACAAGAATACCCAAATGAATGTTCCAGGTGTTTGGCGACCCATCGATCAAATGTCAATACCTGGAGTGTGCTCTCTGTATGGATTCTCTTCACAGGATGGAAAAAAGAATCAAACTGAATGTTAAAATCTCGCACCTCAGGAACACAAGTGTGCTGATGCTTAGAACGCTCCCGCATAGTGATTATAAAAACATGCGCTACTTGATGTAATATAAGAAAAGTTGGTTGAATTACCCCCATCACATCTCTCATAGGATGCTCAGCTTTTGTCACTGGATTTACATGAATCGGACAGTATATGCCTTCATTTTTTTCTCTTCTCTTCTTTCTTTGTTTGTTTATTTGTTTTTGTTGTTTTTTTTAAGATGGTGTATTGCTATGTTGTTTAGACTGTCCTTGAACTGACTGTGTAGCCCAGATTAGGCTCAGATTTATGATCTTCCTTTCTCATTGTCCTGAGTGCCATCATACCCCATTATTCCCTAATCCTTTTCTCTTTCTATCAGATTTACAGTTTGAATTTACCTGTACAATTATGTATCGTATTTCAATGCTTTTTATAAAATAACTTCAGACCAGGCATGGTGGCATATGCTGGTAATCCCAGCGCTCGGGAGGCTGAGGCAAGAGGATCACCATGAGTTCAAGGAGACCTTGTCTCAAACAAAACTAAAAAACAAAAACAAACAAAAAACCCCAAAACACGAACAAACAAAAAACCCCAAACACGTCAATATGAATAGAAAACAAGTATTAAATATCTTGTTTAAGTTTTTGAAATGCTCATGTTGACAGTTTTTATGCTAACAAAAAAGTAAATAAAATTCTGATCACATTTTGAAATGTTATCCAGATTTAAAAATATATTTCTAACATAAGTTTTCAAATACGTTTACAAGGAATACAAGTGCTTACTCGGTCTGTTCTGGGATTACTGTAGTCTGAATGGATAAATGCTTCCACGTACATCTTTTAGCCTCAGTTTACATTGGTTTGTTTTGATAGACATGAACTTGAATTTTGTTAAAGCCTTAAACTCCAATTACACATCCCCACCATAAAACCAATTTAGGATACATATTATCTAAGCAAAAGTTTATTTGATTTTGTACTTGTTTGGTATAACTTAAAGTGTTAATATTAGAATTTCCAAAAATAAATGTGTGTATTATTTCATAAAGTTTAAAATGTGTTTACATTTATAAGAGTTTATGAATCAAATAGATTCTGAAAATTATTTGAAAAGTAACCTACTGGAAATATTTGAATTTTTAAAAATCACTTCTTTGGTAAACAACTTTATGGACTCATGTGGCTTTTTAATTCTAAATAATTGTTTCCATTGACTTGCTTTATATTTAATACTCAAAATAGTGTTGGATGGTTTCTTTTACCTGACATTTCTATTTGCTTATTTGCTGAGTTTTTATTTCTGTTACTGGGCAGAAATCCAAGGGGAGTTAAGCAGAACTATTTAGTTCTACTTCAGTCAAATTTCAATTGCAACTGCATGAATAAGACTCTCTGAATCCAAAAATCCTTCAATGTTTGGCACTTATGTTGTCGATTTCCCAGGAGAGCTGAGTCACATCCAAGAGTGAATAATATGAATTGGAGAATACACGCCAGCATTATAGTTACAATTTTTCTACTGGGCAAACAGATTTTCTTTTTCTAAATCCTAATTAAAAAAATACCAGAATGTATTCATTTATCTACTAATGTTAGCATTTATGTAAGAAAACCCAGTTTGAAGAGTCTAAAAGGGAAACAACTACCCCAACAACAACAAAAAAAAAAAAATGACGTATTTCTAGATTCTGCATTTATCTTATAAACAAAAGAAGCCAGGTTTAAACAAAACCATCAGGTTTTCCAGATGAAAGCTCAGAAGTGATCAGGTTCCTCAAATGGTGCATGTTCTGCCACATTTCATAAGAATGTTCTGATAGCAATTTATTCTCATCCTCCTCAATAGTTGCTTCAGGAAATTTGAAGTTGAATGACATGTTCTAGTTTTAAGTCATCTGTTTTTTGGTTATGAAAACATATTTTCTTAGACTAGTCAAAAATGAACAATTTCCTTAAAATCAATTAATGGCAACTTACTTTAAATGATAAATTAGCCAGAAAACCAATTCATTAAATTTTATTCTTTCTGATTTGACAAAAATTCACATGTTCAAAGCAATTCGACCTTATTCTCAATATTAGGTCTTATGGAAATAATACCCTCACAATTCTTCTTGATAGCAACTTTAGCCAAGAATAGTGTTTTCAGCACATCGTGGTTTCATGGTTTGGGAAAGTTCAGGGAAATCCATGGTTGCTACAGTTCTGTAGTCTACAGTGAATATCTCTGATGGTCTTTATACATGTACCTTTATTTTTTTAAATTACTTTTTCATATTCAACTTTCTTCAATTAATATATAGTTATTACTAGAACAATCAGTGTACACTGATCAAGTCCTTGTTTTGATCACACAGTAAGTGATGAGTCTGTCTCTTTGGAAGTATTAGTTTTGTGAGTGAGTTCATAAGTTTCTTTGGATGTTCTGTGCCTTGGCCTGTGCTTTGCTATTGGTATTTTCCACCATGTTTGCGCGTGTGTATTTACAGATCATTGGAAGACTTCACGCCTGTTATGGTTTGTGTCTAGATGTCCCCCCAAAGCCTCATGTGGTAAGAGATAGCTGGATCTAGAGTGTGTGATTACTAAATTGATCCATTGATCGGTTTGGCATGGTTCTGCCGGGATCAAGGATGTGAGACTGAGATTGGGGGTGGGAGTGCGGGCTGCCCTGGGGGCAGGTAGCCTAGATAAAAGATACAGGAAGAAGCTAACTAGCTGCTTGTTTGCATTGCTTATGTGCATACATTCCTTGCATTCCTCACTTTGCTTTGCTGCTGGTCGGCTGCCAGTCTGCCATGCCGCCCGGCCCTGCCTCGGACCCAGGGGACTATAGACTGAAACCTCTGCAGATTGTGAGCTAATAAACCTTTCTTCCCCTAATTTTGGGTGTCGGGTATTCTGTCCCAAAAACTTTGGAAATGAGGAAATTTGCCAGTACAGACCAGGCTCAGGAGGTTTCCCCTGGGAAGAAGGACTGCATTGCCTGTTGGACTCCAGACCATGTATGTTATGGCTTGGCGGAAAGTTTGTCTGAATTTTGCTTGTGTCCAGAGACTTTGCCTGAGACTGAGATTAAGGACAGCAGACTAATTAATCTTGCAAAAGAAATTTCAAGGCAGTCTAATGTTCAGGCGGTGGCATGGCTATTGTTGGGGACTTTCAGCCAGATTTATGTTGAAAACCAGGAGCAAACAGCCCAGCAGAATGATTCAAAATGTTGTGAGTTTGCCCATAAAGGAACCGCCAGTAAAGTTGTGGCCTGCAAAGATGGAATGAAAGAGAGACTCGTTGCTGAAGAAACCAGCAAGGAGAAGCTGAGTATTTCAAAAGATGAAAGAAAAGATGGCCCAAGGTCATCACAGGGAACAACAGAACTCCAGCCTTTGCAGCCTCGGAGTTGGAAAGGTGAAAGACTTTGCTTTGAGAAGAATGCCCCAGAGCGCCACGTTCCAGAATGGCGGCAGCCTAAGGAAGTTGGTCCTCGTTGGTTCAGAGCACTCAGCAATCCAGGCACATGACCACCACAGACAAGCAAGAAGGAAGCCTGGTTTCTGCTCCAGCTGGTGGCAGACCCTGGCGTCATCCTTGTGGCCCTGGCTTTAGGTTTGTGCAGAATGCAAGAGTTGTGGGGTCAGGAAAGCTTCCACCCAGATTTCAGAATAAGGCCTGGGAGGCCAGGCAGTGTGCCCCTGAGAGGGCAGTGTGTGAAGCTGTGAAGGTGAAGCCAAAGGTGCACTGGAGACCCCAGAAGTTTGGAGAAGCCAGGAATGTGGATCGCCTGAGGAAAACTGCATCGAGGGATCAGAACCAGCCCAAGAGAGAAGCCATGGGAGCTGCCACCACTGGAAGTGCCACAGGGGCGGAGCCACCCAAGCCCCTTGGAATTCAGACTTCACCACAGATCGCCTCTGATGCTGCACATGGAACTACAGGACTTAATGTTTGCCCTGCGGGATTTCAGAATTGCTTTGGTCCCGTTCCCTTGTATCCCCCTATTTGTACCTTTTGGGATGGTAATGTTTATCTTGTGCCATTGTATGTTGAAAGTGTTTAACCTTCTCTTCATTTGTACAGGAGCTTGCAGCTAAGAGTTTGCCTTAAATCTCAGAGACTTTGGATTTGGACTTTTCAGCAATGCTGAAACTGTTAGGACTTTGGCAACTCTTGGAGCTGGACTAAATGCCTTTTGCATAACGGGCTATGCATGAGTCTTTGGGGGTCCAGGGGCGGAATGTTATGGTTTGTGTCTAGATGTCCCCCCAAAGCCTCATGTGGTAAGAGATAGCTGGATCTAGAATGTGAGGTTACTAAATTAATCCACTGATAGGTTTGGCATGGTTCTGCTGGGTTCAAGGATGTGAAACTAAAATTAAGGATGGGAGTGCTACCCGCCCTAAGGGCAGGTAGCCTAGATAAGAGATACAGGTAGAAGCTAACCAGCTGCTTGTTTGCATTGCTTACATTCCTTGCATTCCTCACTTTGCTTTGCTGCCGGCCCGTTGCCGGTCTGCGATGCTGGTCCCCCCTGCCTCTGCCATGCCATCCTGCCTTGGACCCAGCGGACTATAGACTGAAACCTCTGCAGACTGTGAGCTAATAAACCTTTCTTCCCCTAATTTTGGGTGTCAGGTATTCTGTCCCAGAAATGAGAGAAAAGTAACTAAAACAACGCCTCATCCGTATGTTCTTCATGTCCCTCTGACAAATTATGTCTATGAGTGACATATAGTAATAAGACAACTATACCAACTCTGTTCTAGCAAGTGTGATGAAATTTGTCATATCTCTAGCAACACAACCAAAATCGCCTACACTATATTGTTACCCAGCTTTTCTTATTTATTTTTAATTTATACAGGATTTATTTTTCCCCCTGCTGGAGATTGAACTCAGGGGGAGAAATTTACACTTGCACTTGCATTTTCTAGCCAAGTGCTCTTCTACTTGAGCTAAATACTCACCTCACTTTTTTTTTTATTTTACTATGGAAGTGTTCTTATTAGTTTCAATGGTAAGTTGCTATTTTTGTACTCTGGAACTATCTTCTTCTCATTTCTCATGAACGTTGCCATTCTAGGTCGCCTTCTCTTTCAAAAGAATCAACCTATATAATAGAGTCAATGCTTCGTATTTCCTGCACTGTAAAAGAAGAAAATTTAAACTTCCTGGGTGATATAAAGCACTATTCACTGATGTCCATTTGGGGAAAGCTGCCTGAAAACTGTCATGTGTCATGGGTTTGACTTATGTGTAGTAACATTCAATGTACTCTCTTTTGGAGTCCTACTTATTTTCTATTTTATTAGTACATGTTAGTTATACAGAGTTATGCATTTTGTTTTACTATATTGGAACAGCAATATCCTCTTGAATCCACTGTAATAAAATTCCAACCTTTTGATATTTTTGAGATTCACTCTTATCAAATTAACCCATAATATTTACCTTGCCATCCTAGTCAACACTATTATCACTCAGCCTCCTAACAAAAATTTGTTACATTCACTCCTTCCTTTAAACAATCTTTTTTTTTTTTCTTTTTTTGCTTGTATTTTGCTTTAGAATTCTAGTTTTCCTCCTCCTTTGGAATGCTTTTGACTCTCTGCTGCCATTTTTTCCTTACATTTATATTGAGCTCCTTTAGTTTCAAAAGATTGTATGCTTTATTGCTAAACCTTGTATTTCCTTTCTTCTTACAATTTTCTTCTATATATGATTATACTGTTCCTATTATCTTAAATGTATGTTCATTTACATCAAATTTGTGTTTTCTATTCAGAAAACACATTTAAAATCCATACCCATATTTAATCTTTTCTTTTCCTTCCTTGTATTTACACAATTGCCATTTTAGTCATACTATGTGTAAGTAACCAATTTCAATTTAAACTGTTTCTCTTTAACTCTTTTTTCTGTATAAGTAAACGAGCCTATTAATTACATATTGAAAAATGATGCACAGGCATACACACACACACGCACACACACACAGAGGAACCATTTGTAATTTCCTTTACAAATAGCACTCTAAAAGTTTTATAGTTTGCATTTAATATATGGCCCTTTTTTTTTGTAATTCATATCATTTTCATCTATTTTTACATATTTGTGCAAGATGACTTCATTTCTTTTAAATTGTTCATAATTTTCTGCAAATTAAGATTTAAAATAGCCTCTGCAGTTTTTCGAAAACCTGGGTAAATCTGTTATTTCTTTTACTTAAAGTTCTTCCAATTTCTTTTACAACACAGTAAAAGCTGTTTGCCGTGTGCATGATGGCTGTCTGTCCTAACTTCTAGATACCCATCTAATTGAGTCCGCATAGTCACACTGGCATGCGTCATTCTTACCGTCCCGCCTCCTGCCCCAGCACTGGAGATCCAACCCAAGGCCTTTGCACGGAGCAGCACATCCCCACTTATTTTATTTACTTTTGGCAGACAAGGTCTCCCTGTGTTGCTGACTGTTTTTATTTTTTTTCTAACCAAGCCAAGATTTTTATTTAATTAAGA